>PITA01031576.1:0-15033 GCA_004023965.1 Spilogale gracilis
AAGCCCTATGAATGTTCCCCCTGCCAAAAACGCTTCCGTCAGTCGTCTACCTACCACCGCCACCTGAGGACTCACCAGAAAAGTGCCATCAGAGGTGTCCCCTCCACACCAGAAGCTTCCTCAGGTGCAGCCCCAATGGAGTGATATATAAATATGTATGCAAATATGTATATTTCTATGGCACTTCCCTATTTAGAACGTATAATTTCCGGATTATATTTTCCACTGATTGCCTTCACTAAAATGTAAGTTTAAGGGGCGCCTGGGTGGCTCAGTTGGTTAAGCGACTGCCTTCGGCTCAGGTCATGATCCCGGAGAACCGGGATCGAGTCCCATTTCGGGCTGCCTACTCGGCAGGAGGCTTGCTTCTCCCTCTCTCACTCCCCCTGCTTGTGTTCCCTCTCTGGCTGTGTTTCTTTCTGTCAAATAAATAAAATCTTTTTAAAAAATGTAAGTTTAAGGAGAAATTTCTCAGTTTGTTCACTAGAGTATCTCAGGTACCTAGAAAAGTGACTGACAAATTTCAAATAAACAATAAATATCTGTTGAACAGTGAATGTGTAATGCTGGTGCTTATTATTTAAAATCCAAGAATATCCAACCCCAGAACACAAGTAGCAGCTCCCAGTGGTCAAGTGATGCTTTCCCTCCTGCTCCCCTGTCCTCTGTCCACACTTTTTATCTCTGCTGGGCCACATGTACCTAAAAACATGAGTAGTGACAGCAGGAACCTGGAAAGGGAACTTTTATATTTAAATGATATAATCAGGGGCACCTGGGTGATTGAGTCAGTTAAAAATCTGCCTTCAGTTCAGGTCTTGATCCCAGGGTCCCTGATGGAGCCCCACCTTGGGCTCCCTGCTCAATGGGGAGCCTGTTTCTCTCTCTGCCTCCCCCTCCTGCTCTGCTCGCTCACTCTCTCTTGCTCTGTCCCAAATAAATATATAAAAATGATACAATCATTTACTTCCCTGGAAATATTAATAGCTGAACTGAACCCAAAGAAAACTGATGACTAAAAGTTGCAAAATGCTATTTTATCAATAAATAGACACCAGAAAGGTAGAATGTCTTCCCATTCATTTCTTCCGAAGATGGCAGGTGGAGGTTGAGGGGTACAGGGGTAGGGAAGGGCTTATTTTCAGAACAGGTATGAAAGTGTGGTTTGGAGAATAAGAAAGGTTTTTGTGCAGCACCGAGACAAAAGTGCACATGGTGCGCTGTCTTCCTCCAGGAAGTTGGGGAGTTTGGTACCCAAGGTTGGGCCCACTCCCACTCCGGTGATTTAGACAGACTACACATGGAATTGGAAAACAAGGTCAACTATTTGTACAAAGAAGGACAAAGAGACAATGATTGTGAGGCGACCACCCAGCATTTGCAGCCAGAGCTTACAGATATTAAGGCTTCCAGGTGAACTTGTTATACAAAGTCTTGTAAATTTGGGATTGAGGGTTAAATTCCAGAGAGAAAAGACTGAAACAAAGACTTAAGGGACTTGTCTGGCTTGGGGGCCGGAGGTGCTCCCTGGGAAGCCCCGTGGAGAGCAAGAACTGAGCAGGGATGGGATCAACCAAGGGCGCTGAAAGTGATTGTCCAGCGGGCAGCGAGCAGGGGCGCTGCTGGGAGCCAGGATTGCGGGGCCCCTCGAAAATGCGTAGGCACGAGGTGCCCCGAAGACTTCTGGGACTTGGAGTCCCGACGTCCCGCCACGCGAGGCTTTTGCGGTACTGCAGTCATGGCGAAACCTGCGCAGGTGCTTGGCAGTTGGCTTCGGGAATTTCTGGCTGGAGTCATTGACGTCAGAGGTTCGGCTCTGAATTCTGATTTGGCACGTGTTTGGGGATTCTGCGCTCAGGCCTCTAGAGTGGCGGGAAAGTAAACAGGGGTGTACCCCCCTCCACGAGGGCCTCAGCTTTTGGGTAGGCCAAAGTGGCCCTCCTTAGGAGTGACCCGGTGCCCAAAGACGCATGCCACTTCCCCGGAGGAAGCCTTACAGGGCACCCGTCCATGTCCCAAATGGGGGCCCTTATTACAAGGACTGGGGGCCTGGAACCTCGGTCTGTGGGGGCTCTCCTCGAGAGAACCTCGTGGTCTGCCAGAGGGACTGCACTTCAGGTCACCAGGGCCACGTGGGATCCGAGGTCACATCTTGGAGGGGACAGCAGAGGGAGGAGCAGAGGTCTTGCGCATGGGGAGGGTTTAGAGGTAAAGACCACCACAGCAGGGAACACCAGGCCCACGGTGCCACAGCACAGACCGTGTCTCGAAGAGCAAACATCCAGGGGAGTATAGACCAGAGGAGAAGCTTAAGTGGTGTCCGCACACACCACAGAGTGCCCCTAACGCTGGCCCCAGAGGCTCTATCCCTGCCATTCCCTGAGCCAGTAGTGGTTGGGGAATTGCAGCCAACAATGGAAGGCATAACCCCTCTAAAGTTGCATCCACAGGTATTCCCCAGGGTATGGCTGTGCACACTGAGAGCTACAAATTTTTAGAAGATCCAGCTTTGTATCCCCTAGGGCTGAGGTCACCCGTAGGGCAAATATTGTCAAGATTTTCTGAATGACTGTACATTTATCTGAAGACCCTTGTGCTGGGGCAAGCAAAGAGCGATCATGTCATTCGGGGATGTGCCCTTTGTGACCCAGCCTTCCTTCTCGGTGACTCTGAAGAATATGATCTTTATTGCTTGCCAAATTTTATTGCCACTAAGGCAGGGTTTCTTCCAAGGCATGAAGAGAGAGATGGTGAAATAAATACAGCACTTTCAAATATTTTGGCCTTCCAAGTATGGGAGAGCCAGAATTTTATGTGCAAGTTGTATTGAGATGTAATTGACATGCAATAGACCTCATGTATTTTATTGTGCAATTTGATAGAGGTACACTGATGAAACTATCACCATGAACATGATGAGCATCTGTCACTTCTAGAGTTTCATGTGGCTCCTAGATAATCCCTCTCACCATGCCTTCCATGATCACCCTTCCCTAGACAACCATTGGCTTTATTCCAGGATAAATTCCTTTGCCTTTTCTAGAACTTCTTTACAAATCAAATAACTACTCCCTTTTTTGTGGCTTTTTTCATCCTACGTATTGTCTGAGATTCATTCTTGTCATTTGTGTGAGTGTGGGCTCCTGGGTGCTCTAGAGGAAGTCCAATCCATCTGTAGTACAGATCTGTAGTACAGATGTGTAAATCATTTTGAAACAACTCCTGTTGATCTCTGTGCCCAGGAGAATAGAGTGGTTCTCTGTGGTGCAGCCAGTCACCATGCATATGGAATTGCCCAGTACAAGCAGGATTTTCTTGAGTCAACCAAGTTATAAAGTCAGAAGGCCCCTGCTTATTCCACTTTAAGTTGAAATCAAGCAGACTGCATGGTCAGGTAGTTGAGGCTCCTTGTCACATGCCACATTAACGAGGGCACATGCTGTTGCCTCTCCTGGATGATCCAGACAGCCAGAAGGAAAGAGAGGAGCGTCTGGCTCTATTGGGTCATTTTGACTTCTGATAAAAGTAAAAATGGATAGTGGCTGCATCACAGACACAATTGGGATATCTCTGGGTGACCAGGGAGGGCTGCAGAGTCCGGGGACCTTGGTGTGGATTTCAGCTGGATCTCTTCGAGCTCTTGAGACTGCCCTTGGCTTCCACTACCCCCAGTCTGAAATGGAATTATTATCATTACCTGTCTGCATTGAGGGGACTGGAGAGGGTATGGATGATGTGATATGTATCCCCAGCAACAGGCCCCTCACTGCCTCTCTTGTGAGGTGGGTGAGGATGGCTCCGATCCTCTGCTCATGTCCCCAGAAATATGTTCAGCAGTTGCTCAAGTGGACTTAGTGGTGATGGTTATTGGAAATAATTCACAGCCCGTTTTCTGTGGATTCACTGTGATGACACAGGGGCTCTGGGATTATATAGGTCCCAGACTACTGCACCCTCCCTGTCCACAGCCAGGGGGAGCTGGATTTAACCAAAGGGATCTGAGTTTAAATCCCACATCTGCTGCCCAGACATTCTCTGTGTGGTTTGAGAGAGCTACCTGAGCCTCAAGCCTCTTGTGGCTGACTGACAAGGAAATTGCATTGGTGTTTATTTCAGGGGCTGTGGGTAGATCAGTAAAGATAATAAACCATGCTGCCTACCTGCCCTGGCCAGGCACTCCGGAGTTTGCTTCTTCAACATTTTCAAATTCTCCTAACACCCTGGTAAAGTGAGAACTATTGCTATATTCATAAGGAATCGTGGCTTAAGAAAATTAAGTGACTTTCTTACGGTGATGCAGTAGCTGAGTGTATAGAGGATTCAAACTCCGAGGTCTGGCGTCAGAGCAGAAGACATGTATTCCCTTTGCCACAACAAGTGAAGCCTTTAGCTTGTGACAGGCATGCAGTGAGGACTAGAGAGGCTCAACTACCATTGCTGCTATTGTTATTGTTGGAATTATTATCATAATCCTATTCCCTGTTCCTCTGATGTCCCATATCACTTACTGTCTGCCCCCAGAGTCTTCAGAGGAATTCCATTGTCATCTCTAGTTTCTTCCCCATGGGAGGTTTTTGTGTTGTTTTGTTTCTCAGCCATAATTGCATTATGTCCAAAGTCTGTGTCCTTCTCCAACCCCTGAGCCTGGCACAGGACTTAGTGATCTGAGGCTGGGTCTCCGTGCACCATCACTAGAGACAGACTGACAGGTTCTAATCCCCATCCAACAGCCAAGACCAACACAACTATCTGTTTGACTTCCCAGCTTTTGGGTACTTTAAGGATGTGGCGGTGAGCTTTATCCAGGAAGAGTGGGGCAGCTGAACCTGGACCAGAGGGCCCTATATGAGGAAGTGATGGTGGAGACCTGCAGATTCCTGGTCTTACTGGGGAAGGGCTCACCCTTCACTCCTGGGCAAGTGCAGGGAGTGGGGAGATTTCAGCCTTCTTGATTTCTAGCTGATCGAAAAGGACACAGGAGCTACCTTTCCTCCTCTCCAAACACCCTGCAGTTTTCTGGTTCCTTCTCCTCCCTTCTTTTTTTTTTTTTTTTTTCTCCTCCTTTCTGGTCTCCCTGTATCTGCATCAGGGAACACTGGGATAGAAACAACATCCTTCTGAACACAAACCCTCACTCCAGGACCCAGCACACTCAGGCCTCAATCTCAAGTCCATATTTCAGATTCCACAGGAGGAAGGCCAACTGACCCAGCATCTATTAATATTTAGAAGACTAATAATTTTCTTGGGACGCCTGGGTAGCTCAGTTGGTTAAGCAACTGCCTTCGGCTCAGGTCATGATCCCGGAGACCCGGGATCGAGTCCCACATCGGGCTCCCTGCTAGGCGGGAAGCCTGTTTCTCCCTCTCTCACTCCCCCTGCTTGTGTTCCCTTTCTGGTTGTGTTTCTCTCTGTCAAATAAATAAAATCTTTTTTTAAAAAAAGAAGACTAATAATTTCCAGATTCTTGATAGAAATGTAGTATTCTGTGTATAGGGGAGTAGTTGGATCCTGGAAATCATAATTCTATAAGATTCTTTTTTTTTTTTAAAGATTTTATTTATTTGACAGAGAGAAACACAGCCAGAGAGGGAACACAAGCAGGGGGAGTGAGAGAGGGCAAAGCAGGCTTCCCGCCGAGCAGGGAGCCCGATGTGGGACTCGATCCCGGGTCTCCGGGATCATGACCTGAGCTGAAGGCAGTTGCTCAACCAACCGAGCCACCCAGGTGCCCCAATTCTATAAGATTCTTAACATGAACATTATTTGTGTGCTTAAACAAAGATCACACTGGTTTGCCTTCACCAGTAGAAAAATTCATGACATTCTGAAATGGTATAATAGAAGGAGGGATGCCTGGGTGGGTCAGTCAGTTAAGCGTCTTCGGCTTGGGTCATGATCCCAGAGTCCTAGGATGGAGTCCAGCATCGGGCTCCTTGCTCAGCAAGGAGCCTATTTCTCCCTCTCCCTTTGCAGCTCACCACAAGTAGTACAGCCCAGGCAAGTACCTCAGGCATTTCTAGCTGTAGCCTCACTTTCAATAGACTGGGACAGACATAGGAGACTTGTTATTATTCATATTCAACTGATAGTTTGTAATGTTTCTCCCTTTTCTTCTGGGGACCAACCTCAGCAGAGATGTGGGTCCCAGACCAAGGGATGTTTGGCAGGCGAAATAATGACATGGACATGGAGATTTGATGCAAGCTGACAGACCCGAGGTCAGTCAGGAGAGACTTATGAAGCAGGCTCTGGCACTGGCTCTGGCTCTGGCACTGGCTGTGGCTCTGGCCCTGGCTCTGACTCTAGCTTCGCAGGTTCTCTCTTTGCAGGCTCTCTGGCTCTCAGGCTCTCAGGCTCTCAGGATTTGCCTCTGCTTTTGTCTCTGCTTTTGTCTCTCTTTTGTCTCTGCTTTTGTCTCTCTTTCTGTCTTTGCTTTTGTTTCTCTGTCTTTGCTTTTGTCTCTCTTTCTGTCTCTGCTTTTGTCTCTCTTTTTGTCCTGTTTTTTCCTCTGCTTTAGTCTCTCTTGACTGTCTCTCTGCTTTTGCCTCTGCTTTAGTCTCTCTTTTTGCTTTTGTCTCTCTTGACTGTTAAGGTCCCAGTTGTTTTGTTTTTGTTTTTGTTTTTGTTTTAAAGATTTTATTTATTTATTTGACAGAGAGAAACACAGCGAGAGAGGGAACACAAGCAGAGGGACTGAGAGAGGGAGAAGCAGGCCTCCCGCCAAGCAGGAAGCCCGATGTGGGGCTCGATCTCGGGTCTCCGGGATCATGACCTGAGCCAAAAGCAGTTGCTTAACCAACTGAGCCACCCACATGCCCCAGGTCCCAGTTTTTTATTATTTCAAAGTGAGGAGGTTGGGGGATGCAGTTAGGTTAAAGTTTAACAAAGTGATTTTTGATTACACAGTATCTTTGTTAGAGAAACATAGTGCTTTGATCAGTGAAACATGTTTTTGCAGGTGAACCTATCTACAGTTCAGAGTTAACTCCCAAAGCCAAACCAAGGACATGTTGTTCAGTAAGGTTTTTTACAGTTTCTTACATTTGGCTCCTGGATGATAAGGGTTAGACTAATGATACGGTGTTTTTAAGGCAGGTCTTACAAACAAGAAGGCAATTGAAAGGCTTAGATGAGTTATGTACAAAGTTTTAGCTACATAATTGATACAATGACCAAAAGTTTTGTTTGGCATCAAGGAGAAAAATAACTTCTTTCGCAAAGGTAAAAGCATTTGCTCAAGCCTGTTTTTCATGACTTTGTACAGAACTCTTTATTTATGGATCCTTTGTGTGCATGGCAATGTCCTTGTTAGTATAGTTTTATTTCTTATATTAAGCCCTTTATTTAACCATTTAAAAGCCCTGATCTCCTCCACAGAGCTGCAGGATATTTAAGATTAAGCCATTTTTAATGATGGTAAGTAGAAACAAAAGCATTTACTTGATTAAGTGAAGTAAGAAGAAATAGTGTCAAAGAAATCATGGTAGTTAAACAGACAAGGAACAATGGAAATAAATACTTTTTGGTGTCGATGATTGCAACTTTACAGAGCTCTTTCACTTTGAGGGAGGATCATGGCTCTCCATGCCTTGGATGAGCACTTGCCCAAGTGCACGTCCCAGGGACACAAAGGACATATTGCCCCAGCCCACAGGGTACGTGGCTTTCCAGATTCTTGGTGGGGAAAGCTTGGGGGGGACTCTCCTCCACATTCATGGGTACCTCCACCAAGGTTTTCTGGTGGCTTGCGGCATGGCAGGAGGGGCAGATCACATGGTCCCCGACACTTTTCTATCCAAATAATTAGTGTTAGAATTTCCCTACACACCAGCCTATTTTCCTTTCATCTGTTCCGCCTAAAGTCATCCCCTTGGTAATGTTTTCAGTCTTATCTTTTCAATACCTCCTAGGAGCTTACAAACTAACAGTTTTCAGACTTTTCTGTGAACACTATCAAAAATTCTCAAGATGTGCCTCCAGACTTGACAGCTACATTCACGTGCTGAAGAGGCATCTCATACTTACTATGTTGGTATCTGAATTCCTGATCTTCCCTGTTAACCTATTTCTGCTGCTTTCCCACAGTCTCAGCTGATGGCAGTTCCCTTATTCTGTTCATGTATGAATTTTGGGAGTCCTACTCTACACCTTCCTTATGTTCATGCCCTTTGTGCAACCCAACTGAAAATCTTTTAGGGATTAAAAGAAATAACTTCAGAATATATCAAATACTGTCTTGAAAATCAATTCTGCTTCCTTGGGTTGGGACAAAGAGAGGCATAGGCATGGCTTCTGAGGGACCCAAAGACATGACACTCTTGTCTACTTGCTTTAGGGGTACCTACTTTTCTTTCGCATGTTCTCTCTGATAGCCTGAGTTCATCTTTCATCTCTGACCAAACTGACTGATCCTCACAATACCTAGTCTGAAGTCTTCACTACACATGAAATGAAGATCAGTAAGAAGTTGTGTTTAACTCATAGCTACTGAGTATTCTTTTTTTTAAAAAAAAATATTTATTTATTTATTTGTTTATTTGACAGAGAGAAACACAGCGAGAGAGGGAACACAAGCAGAGGAACTGAGAGAGGGAGAAGCAGGCTTCCCGCCAAGCAGGGAGCCCCATGTGGGACTCGATCCCGGGTCTCCAGGATCATGACCTGAGTGAGAGGCAGTCGCTTAACCAACTGAGCCACCCAGGTGCCCGCTACTGAGTATTCTTTTAGCATCTCTATAGCCATATTAACATACACATTTTTTTCATTTCCAGGCATAATTTACTAATAGAAGTTGGTAGGAGTATTTTTTTAAAAGATTTTATTTATTTGACACAGAGAAACACAGCGAGAGAGGAACACAAGCAGAGGGACTGAGAGAGGGAGAAGCAGGCTTCCCACGGAGCAGGGAGCTGGATGTGGGGCTCGATCCCTGGTCTCCAGGATTATGACCTGAGCCGAAGGCAGTTGCTTAACCAACTGAGCCACCCAGGTGCCCCAAGGTAGGAGTATTTTTTAACCCTTTACTGATGTTTTCCCAGAGCTATCCTGTCACTACCTTTGAATGGCTATATAATCATTATTACTGGTTTTCAGTGATTTTCATTTCACAACTTTTTCTGAGATAATCTCAACTCCTCATACAGACACTGTCCCTACAGTAACGGTAGGAATGATAATAACTTCCCATCAAATGAATGAGATCTTGATGTCCCAAAACTTTACCTCAAGGTATGCTCTTTGCACATGTGCTCCTATATTGGGAACAGAGTAGACACTGTCCTGTTCCAAAATGACATTTGGTAAGTGGCTCTTTAAATAGTTGTCGGATTCCTAAAAGGAGTTGGAAACGACCACTAAGACATTTTCTGTGAGAACCTAAAACAGAATTCCACCTTTGTCCCAAAGCCTCCACCTCCAAATACCATCACATGACGCAGCCTAACATCCCTTTTGTATCTGTTCTGTCTTCTTTGTTCTGTCCCTGTGTAATCTTCTTTTGTTTTTGACCCAACATACTGAAATTCACAAAACTGACTCTAACGTTTCAAGTTAGAAAAGAAAAGAAAAGAAAAAAAGGTAAGCTATTAGGTTCCAGCTAAGGTGGACACGTTTTGTGTCTGAATGACTCTGTGGAACGGATTTATAGTCACTGGGAGCATCTGAAATAATACTTTTAGAATTCAGGAGAATGCTAAGCTTCAAGAAGTCTGAAATAATGTCTGTAAACACAGGTGATCGGTTGTAGACTCCCGTCCTCAGAAATCTTAAGTGCAGTCCCTTAAAGGGACGAAGGCCCTCCCCCGCCCTTGGAAGCTGGAGACAGCACCTCTCAGTATCTCTCTTCCTTAGTCCTCCCCCCACCGGGGCCCCGGTGAGAGACGCCCAGCGCCACGGCTTTTCGGGCAGTGAGAACTACATTATCCAGGGGACGCTACGCCGGGCGTTGTAGACATTTAGCCAATGAAGACTCCTGAGAAGAGCAACTCGGTGCGTGCGCAACACGTCGGGGTGGGACTTCCGGCGTCCTCTTCGTGGCGGTTGTTTTGGCTGCTTGTAGGTCTGTTCGCTCGTTCTCGGACTTCGAAGCGCGGGTGGAGATTGAGGTAACAGGAGCGGGAAGGCGCGAGAGGAGGCGCTGTCCCGGCCCCGCAGACTGCAGTCTGCGGCTGTCGATGCCGCCCGGGCTGCCCCGCTCCTGGGCCGGGACGGGGTGCGTCGGCCCGGGTGTCCGCTCCGCCCACAGGCTCCGATGGTCGCGGCCGCGCTAGGGGACCCGGCTCAGGTGAGCGCTCGTGTCCCGACCCCAAAGGCCCAGCGCGAGGCACCTGCTCGCGTCCCTGCGGCCAGGCCTCGGGGTCCGGGACAGGGTGGCGGCGGTAGCCAGGGGCCTGTGTGTGGGCGCCGGCGTGCGGGAGCGGGCTCCGGGCTGCGGGGCGGCCGGGGCGAGGATGCAGGTGGGCCTGAGGAGGGAGGATTCCGCCGTCGGGAGACAGAGAGCGAGAGGCGGAGACGCCTGGGCTGGCGGGCCGCGAGGCCTTATCTCCGTTACGAGGGCCCTGGAAGGTCGTGACCAGAAGGGGGACACAGCCTGTGTTAGGGTGTTAACGTCTTTCTAAAAGCTGCTCAGGGGAATGAACAGCTCGGAATGGGGGTGATGGAGACAAAGAGGCAACTCCAGAAGTGGAGTTGTCCAAGGTCGCAGAGCCGATAGGAGCACTGCGTACTCCTGCGGTAGAAGCTTAGTGGTTAGCTGAGGTCACTGGGTTCCAGGGCTGGGTGACGCCAGGGAGCCCGGAGCCCGTGGAACCCAGCCATGGTCCCCTGCTTCTTGCAACTTTTCTCTTCACGCAGATTGTTGCAAGTACACAAGCACTCACGGAACCCACAGAGATGAGTGAGCGGATGGTGTTCCAGAACCTCACTGGTCGCGATCCCTCTCTTGATCTCTGTGATTGTGGTATCCTGGAACTCTTCACTTACCTGGAATAGATTCCAAGCCCAGGGTCCTCAGCTCAGGCTGGAGGTTATATGAAGTGGTTCCTGTTGCTGGCAAGCAATAGAGTGAGGTGTGGAGGAGGATTGCCCCAGCATAGGTACCCATGTGTGCGGACCCTTGGAGGGGAGGGAGACTGAGCTGAATAAGGGAACTTCAGTGTCCTTTTTTGTGGGAACAGAGAGCAAGGGGGCAGGAGCCAGACCTGGATGGCACCCTGAGAAGTTGGGTGTCTACTCTGGAGGTAATGGGAACAATGGGAGGTTTGGAGCAGAGGACGGATCTGATCAAGCTCTTACGGGGCTCCCTGTGATTCCACCATGGAGAATAGACTGGGAGTGTGAGGAAAGTGGCAGGAAGACCAGGGAAGAGGGCACTGCAGTAGTCCAGTGAGTGTCGATGATGTGGACCAGCGTGGTGGCCTTGGAGGTAGAAAAAGTGCCTGGATTCTAGGTCAGGTTTTTTTTAGTAGATCTGTGGTTTTCTGATTTTGAAGGGGAAAGAGAAGAAAGTAGAAGTCAGGGGCAACTGCAAGATTTTTGGTTTATCAGCTGGAAGGCTAGAAGCTCCATCAACTGGGATCTAGAAGTCGGTGATAGGATTAGTTTTCCTTCAGGATATTAGTTTTGTTTTGGCCATGCTACATATAGGAGATGTTTCAGAGAACACATGAGTGGAAGTATAAATGGGCAGCTGGACGCCGAGGTTTGCAAAATGTGGAGCAGGATAGAGCTATGTTATGTAGCTTGGGCAGCTAAAACAAAACACTTTTATTTCTCAGAGTTCTAGAACCCAGGAAGTCCACGGTGAACATGCTGGCAGCTTCAGTTCCTGGTGAGGGCTTCTCTTCCTGTCTTGCTGACAGCTGCCTCCTCACTGTATCCTCACATAGCCTTTTGTTGGTGTAAACAAGTGAAGAGAGCAGGAGATCTATCTTTCTCTTCTTAAAAGGGTCCCGCCCTCCTGACCGAATCTAAACCTCCCAAAGCCTCCACCTCCAAATACCATCACAGTGGGCATTAGGGCTCCAATGAATGAATTTGGGGAGGGTGCCTACACTGGCTTCCATAATGCTGTGGGTCGCATTTAGCAAAGGTAATCCCAGCCATGATGATGTTAATAGTAGTACCCGAAGGGGAGGGTGGGGTCAGAGGACTGGGTCTCATGCTTGGTCACCCATTTGTGAAGGGGAAGACATCCTAAACACAAGTGAAAGATAAAAGTGGTGGTGGGAATAGCACAGAAGTGTATGAGATAGTCACCCTATACAGATGGCCAAGACTTCTGAGGGATGAGATCCATCTGCACATGAGGTAGATGCAGAAACATAGGGTAATGGAGGCAATGAGGCCAGGACTGCTATGTAGTCACTGCTCCAGGGTCACCAGGATTTTGTCATGACCTTGATGTGTCTGGGGAGTTTCAGCCAGGCGTGCGGATTAGCTCGGGCCAAGTGGTCATGTAGGAGAATCGCTGGACCTGGGGTGGAAGGGCCCTGGCACTGGTTTTGAATGAGAGGAAGAGAGTGGAAGGCCTGACAGGCGAGAGCCCATCAGGTGCAGCACAAGTAGAGGACAGTCAGTGGTGTCTGAGATCCACAAGTTGTTTTGAGTGGCTGAGGCTGAAGCAAAGAGTAGTCCAGCAGGGAGACCTGTAGAGCGGGATTCTGGGCTATCTCTGGCAGTGGGGACCACTGGAGATGGGTAGTTCTGGATCCTGTTTGAATTTGCCAGCACTCTGTATGCTGTGTGTTGAATAACATGGGGGAAGGACGGAGGATGCCTGTGGTGCAGAGCAAGAAGAACTCGGGGAGGGAGTGGGAACTGAGGGCCCAAGGGCCTTGGCATTGAGGACATAAGGGTGAAATGGGAGCCCATGCCCTTAGTTATGTCTGGGAGGTGTGATTCAGGGGATCCTAGCAGATTTGCTTAACGAGAAAGAGTATTTCCCTGTGGGCTGGGCCCAGAGCTTAGGTGTTCTCCAACTGCCCACCTGCCTATTGCTTCTGTGGGTGGATACAGTGATCAGAGGAACCAGAAGGAGAGACCGGACATCAGTGGTGTCAGGGCCTGGTATCTTCTCTGAGATGGGGAAATGGGGAGGTAGGTGAGCAGGGGAAGAATGAGTGGGTGGATGAATTTGGGGTCCTAGGAGGGAAGCTGATTATGGAATGAGCCATCCCTGTTATTAGCAGAGTTGTGTGACTCACATCAGTTTTATGAATCAGCAGATGTGGAAAACCTTCAGCCAAGATCTAAACTCATTCAGCATGAAAAAGAAATTCCACATAAGATAACCGCCTAAACCTTCAGGAAATATGCTATCTCTTTTTTCAGTGTAACAGCACTAGAGAGCTTCTGTGAGGAGTCATCTACCATGCATTCCAGTTTTAAGAAGTTTTTAGGGGGCGCCTGGGTGGCTCAAGGGTTAAGCCTCTACCTTCGACTCAGGTCATGATCTCAGGGTCTTGGGATCTAGCCACACATCGGGCTCTGCTCAGCAGGGAGTCTTCCCTCTCTCTCTCTGCCTGCCTCTCTGTCTACCTGTGATCGATCTCTCTCTGTTAAATAAATAAAATCTTTAAAAAAAGAAAAAAAAATTTTAGGGGCTGCATTTCATATTCTGACCTGCTCAGACCTTGCCAAAATTCTGTCACTGCCAGTGGTGGCAGGAGTTATCTCACCTCTGACACCTAGCCAGTCCTGCTCATGGTATGTATGTCACCTTATCATGCTCAGAGAATACAGATGTTTGTACATTCTTTTGTTGTCTAGTGGAAGTCATGGTCTGACCCCTGGCGTGGGAGGTTCTCATTCCCTTCTTTCTGACTAGTTTTCACATGGACCTGATCCACTTTTTGCCACAGAACCCGATCTAGGAGCCACTGATATTTTGCAAGTTTTAACTTCATGGCATTGTTGGTGTTATGCAATATTTTTTATGAATTTTCCAGTCGTGGGACCTGTCTGCCTTACATTTGCTTTGATTTCTGCAATAATAAAAATCTTATTAAATCACATTTAATCTTAAGATTTTTATTCATTGTGTGGGGTGAGTTGAAAACAATTGGGCTCTGCCATTGGGGAAAGGTGGACAGCTTTCTTGGACATCAAGGGGACAGTATAATGTCAGAGACTACCTCTCACTATAGTTTTTACCTGATCAGCATTCCTATCTGGTTAAAAAAAAGAAGAGGGGCGCCTGGGTGGCTCAGAGGGTTAACCCTCTGCCTTCGGCTCAGGTCATGATCTCAGGGTCCTGGAATCGAGTCCCACATCAGGCTCTCTGCTCAGCGGGGAGCCTGCTTCTCCCTCTCTCTCTGCCTCCGTCTCTGCCTACTTGTGATCTCTCTCTCTCTCTCTGTCAAATAAATAAATAAAATCTTAAAAAAAAAGAAGAAGAAGAAGAATTATTTGGTGTTTGTCCCCAGTTCCTGGCACAGAGCTTCTAAAACCTTTGGAATGTCTTGGATAAGAATTTTTTGTTTGATGGTGAAATAGCTGAAGATGGAGGCCAATAAATGAACTTCAGGATGGGAGCTGGTTACTAGATATTACAGAGTTCTAACTTTAAGCCCTGTCCTTGATGTTTGGGGAGGGGAAAGAGGTAGAGATTGAGTTAATTCACCAATGGCCAATGATTTAGTCAACCATACCTATGTAATGACATCTCAACAAAAACCCCTAAAAAGTAGGGCTTAATTGGGTCGCCTGGGTGGCTCGGTTGGTTGGGCGACTGCCTTCAGCTCGGGTCATGATCCTGGAGACCCGGGATCGAGTCCCACATCGGGCTTCCTGCTCGGCGGGAGGCCTGCTTCTCCCTCTCTCAGTCCCTCTGCTTGTGTTCCCTCTCTAGCTGTGTTTCTCTCTGTCAAATAAATAAATAAAATCTTAAAAAAAAAATAAAAAAATAAAATCCTTTAAAAAAAATAAACAATTTAGGGGCACCTGGGTGGCTCATTTGGTTAAGCAACTGCCTTCAGCTCAGTTCATGATCCTGAAGACCTGGGATTGAGCCCCGCATCGGACTCCTTGCTT
>PITA01031577.1:0-15021 GCA_004023965.1 Spilogale gracilis
AAAATCATCAGGGGCTGGTGAGGAAAACTTTTCAGGACTCCTTGATGCAGGAGCTTCATGTGCTGTGATGTGGAAGCCATGGTACGGGCTCCATTTCGGCTGAGAGACATAAAAATGGGAAAGCCAATAAAACTATGAAAATGGGAATGTTTGAATAGAGTTTAGGTGGAGTGTCTTTTTTTACCTGACTCTGCTCTGGGGATGGACCTTGTGTCTGGCTGGGAAACATTTCCCTTACCTGGTATCATAAAACAGAAAGGTGTATAAATCTGTCTTTCAAGCCACATTCATTAGTCATGCTAAATGAGAATCAGTAAGTGCCTGAACCCAGGTGGTGTAGAATGCTCTGGAAAGCTCATAAGAACAAATTCTTTTTGTGATAGCCCCGTGTGGTGCCCAGCCTGGGGCTTAGGTCCAAAGCCTGTGGGTACCTCCCAGCAATGACTACTGGGACTTTGGATAGAGAATTTTCATTTGAGGGATATTCACAACCTTGCTATCAATCATTAATTAAAGCTACCCCAGTGATCCAAGGACATTGATAATAAGATAATGGAAAAGATAATCATGAAGTCTGAGATACCCATACTGTCTGGGTGATGTCGGGTCAGACAAACACTCTACTAAGGAGAGGGCACCCAGAAGAATTCCATAATAAAATGGAAATGGTTTCTGCAGGAACATATCAATGGGGGGAGGCAAGTAGGCACCCACTGCAGGCACCAGGCCTCTCTTCTCCTGGGACCAACTTTGGAACAACCTGCCAGAACCTGTTGCCACGTGGACAGTGCCCTACAAACGGCTCTTGATTAAAGAACAACATGCTCCTTGCTGTATGGATGGCAGCTCCAAAGTGAATGCACAGCCTCCTAGTTTGGAAAACTGCTGCATTCAGACCAGCGGATAGAAAGACTCTGGTGGAGAAAGGGAAGAACGAATCAGCTTGATGGCCTGAACTGCGTGCTGTGGTCCCAGCAGTGAGGGAAGAATCGGGGAGATGGGCAGTGGAAAACTGGGCCATTAGAGGGATGCCCACAGTGGGGCAGCCCAGCGTAAATCGCTCCAGGAATTTAAGAGGCCCCCTGAAGTAGGACATGTCAATGCACATCAGAAAAGCCCTCTTCCATGAACAAAAGGCGATTGGCTCCTTTGGTGCAGTCCCTCAAGGTGACCATTGGATCCCTGACAGGAGTGGGCATGGGGACCTGGAGCAGCACAGAGATGGGCTCACTCTGACACGTTCCTTTTGCATCCTCCAAGGCACAAGGTACCCATAGGAGCTCATCTGTCCACCAGCAAAAGAGACAGAGATGGCAGATGGCCACGCAGCAGACTTCTTGTGGGAAGGCCCCAGTGGTAGCTGGCACGGGACGCGATGCCAGCGTCCTGGCTGGGGGCCAGAGGGAGGGGCTGCAAGTGGGTCCTGACAGGGACAGTTGCTTACGGTGAGTGAGGCTTTGCTGACTGGTGATAGATGCAAATGCTCAGAATACAAAAAAAAGAACCAGAGCAGAGAGCAGTGCACCTGCCTGGCTGTCAATCACCATTTCTTCAGACCATGGAACACACTTTACAGCCCATAAAGTCCAACAAGGGGCAGAGAGAGATTCTCGTCAGAGTTCCACTTTGATAGAGAATTGGAATGGGCTGTTGCTAGATTGGTTATCTACAATGGGGGAGGTTTCCATGAAGGGCTGGCTCACACACCTTCATGAGTGTGTACTCACACTTAATATAAGAGGGACTCAAGGAGTGTTCCTTCTGGATAGATGTCTCTGTTTTCCTGATGGATCTGGGCAAGAGGGGGTGGAGAAGGAGCAGGTACTCGCATTCCTGCATCACCTCTGCTGTTTTCTCCCCTGTTTGATGTAGTGGTCCTAGGACCAGGGCTGTGATTACCAGAGCCAGAAGCAGGGTCGATTCCTAAGCGAGAAACTGTGGTTTAAATCTGATGTCAGGGTTCCTGAGGGCCTGAACGGGCAGGACACACCTTCACCCTGTCTGCCAAAAGCCCCTGTATCATCACCACGTGGTTCTGAGCCTGGGTGACCCATGTGAACGGAACCCGGCTAAGGAAAGGTGCTCGCTAGGCTAGTCTTGCTTTCCTGCATTCAGGACTTGACAAGATGGAATTGGAAGCCTGCAAACTTGAGTGGCTTCACCGTGGGACACACCATCATATGATACGATAATGCCCTGGGTCCAGGAACCCCAAAGACACATTTAAAAGAGAAACAATTTGGGGCACCTGAAATGCACAGCCGGTTAAGCAGCCCAACTCTTTGTTTCAGCTCAGGTCATGATCTTGTTGTTGTTGAGACTGAGCCCTGCATGGGCTCCATGGTCAGCATGGAGTCTGCTTAAGATTCTCTCTCTCCCTCTCCCTCTGTCCCTACCACTTGTGCTCTTTCACTCTCTCAAATGAATAATAAATCTTAAAAGAAAAAAGAAAAAGGTCTGGGGCACCTGGGTGGTTCAATTGTTCAGCGTCTGCCTTCCACTAGGGTCATGATCTCAGGGTCCAGGGATCCAGCCCTGCATTGAGCTTCCTGCTCAGTGGGAAGCCTGCTTCTCCTCCCTTGCTCACTTCCCCTGCTTATGTTTCCTCTCTCACTGTCTTTTTCTCTGTCAAATAAATAAAAATCTTTTCAAAAACTAATTTTAAAAGAGAAACAACTTACCAGTAATCTCCTCCTCCCACATGCTAGCCAGCTTTAATTTCCTCAAATTTACACCCCATATTCAGGCATTACTTTCCACAGTTTCAGTCAGAGAAGATGGAATTTCACGTTCTGCTCTTTAATTTGGTTTATTCTTATGCTAGTCAGAATGAGATTAGCTCAAATTAGTTTGTAATTCACGTTCACTCTACCTGTTCCCTTCACTCCAGGCCCCAGGTGCCTGCAGCCACATCTGCTGAGGTTAAGTGGATGGGAGTTTGCACACAGGCTCGCTCCGCTTCTGCTCAGGAGTGATGTTCCATCAGTTAAGCAAGTCTTGTGGTCACGGCTCACTTCAAGGAGTGGAGAAGTACAACGGGAGAAGAACCGAGTATCTACCCGCACTGAGAACTATTTCTCATGGAGCATGTGGTCTGTGCTTGGCCTTCTGCTCTCTCCTGGGAAAGGGACTTGAATCAGATATTGTCCCTATCATCAGCATTCTCCGTGGTTGCATGATCAGAGTGATCTTTCTGGGGAAACACATAACAATCACTTTTAATAGCCCCAGAATATCCCATCAGTAGAACGGACCACACTTTGCTAATTTCTCAAATGTAGCATATTCGGTATATTTTTATTTTTCTTTCTCTTTTTTCTGTATTAAAATAACATTGCAAAAATGTAACATAGTCCATAATGACCTCAAAAGAGGTGAATACTGAGGAATAGCAATCATGCAAGACTTGAAGAATAAAATTACCAAATATTGCTGAAAAAAATTTTAAAGGTATAAATATATGGAGAGACAGTCTATGTTCATGGATTGGAAGACTCGCTATCATTATGATGGCAATTCTCTCCAAACTGATGTATATATTCAATTCCTATTAAACTCCTAGCAGACACTTTTTGTAGAAATCGACAATCTGATCCTAAAATGTACACGAAAATGCAATAGAGCCAAAATAGTCAAAACAATTCTGAAAAAGGAGAACAAAGTAGAGGACTTCCTGATTTCAAAATATACTGTCAAACTACTCAAGCAAAACACTATGTTACTGGCATAAGAGTAGATATATAGTTCAATGGACTAGAACCAAGGCTCCAGAAATAACCCTCTCATTTATGATAAGACAAATAAAACAAACAAACGAAAAGTCAGACTGGGAGAAAATACTTGCAAATATCACATATCTACTAAAGGATTTGTATTTAGGATATATAAATAACTCAAACTCAGTAAACTGATAAACAATTCAATTTTGAAATGGGGCAAAGGATTTTTTTAAAGACTTATTTATTTTTTGAGAGAGAAAGAGCATATTTGAGCAGGAGGAGGGGCAGAGGGAGAGGGAGAGAGAATCTCAAGCAGGCACCCCAGGCAGCAAAGGATTTGAACTAACATTCTGTCAAAGAGGGTGTTGAAAGGGGGCCACTAGGGTGGCCCAGTCAGTTAAGCATCCAGCTCTTGGTTTTGGCTCAGGTCATGATGTCAGGGTTATGGGATAAGCCCCACCTCCTGCTCCGCACTCAGCTTGGAGTCTGCTGAAGATTCTCTCCCTCTCCCCCTGCCCTCCCCACCTCCCAACTACATGAGCTCTCTATAAATAAATAAATATATATATACACAGACAAACTGAACTGAAACATATATCCACACAAATAATTCTACACAAACGTTCGTAGAAACATTATTCATAATAAACCCCCAACAGTGGGAACAACCCTAATGTACATCAGCCATAAATAGAGAGCTGCAATGTGGTATATCCATTCGATAGAATAATCTCTGGTCATAAAAAAGAAGGAAGTATGATACATGCTAGAACACGGACAACCTCAGAAACAACACTCAGTGAAAGAAGCCAGATGCAAAAACTATACAGCCTGGTTCTAGTCGCATGAGATGTCCAGAAAAGGGGAATTGCTAAGGCAGAAGGTAGCTTAATGGTTACCAGGAACAGGGTTGGAAACAGGCATGAGAGATCTCTTTGGGATGATGGAGTGTTCTCAGATTAGATCGTGGTGATGGTTACACAAGTCTGCAGACTCACTAAAAGTCATGGACTTGCATACGTAGAAGAGGTAAATTTTATAGTATGCAAATTGTCTCCACGAAACTGTTGAAAATGACATTGTAATTAACATCTTTAAACAACAAATTTAAAACTTTTTATTTTCTCATCATACAGAGGAGATCATTTTTTCAGACTTGCTGCCTGATTTCAGACTCATTTCCTGACTGGCCCCCTGAGGTCCTACCAGACCTTATTTCAGGCTTTGGGCTCAGGACACATTTCATTTTCCCACGTGGAACTGAGAGACCACAGATCTTTTCACAGACTGGCAATGTCTGGAAGGGCTTTCAGAAAAGAGAGACATTTCACAGCTAGAGAAACTGAGGCCCGGAAAAAGAAAGGGCCTTGCCAAAGCCATGTGGGCACTTGGCAGCAGCCCCATCGATGCCCGGCACAGATGGGGTTCACCAGACCACCCCCAGGGGAAGCAGTCACTGAACGAGCTAGACTTAGTATGGCCCAGGCAGCCCCTTGATTCTTTCTCTCCATAACCCTGTTAGCTTCTCTGGAGACACTAGCACCTGCCCGAGATGCTCCTGGGGCTTCTCCATTGGGGTGGAGGGAGCACATGGTACAACCACAGGCTCATCTTCTATGTATTAAAAAGTCTGGTCCTGTTGGCTCTCAATGTTCTTGTGTTCTATTCAGTCTCAATCTTCCACTCCCTGGGAGCTCAGAGGAAGAGACAAGGGCAGGAAAAGTCTTTGCTGATGTGGCTGTAATTAGGCCTTGACACCTCTAGGCATGGCAGACACCCAATGCTGATTCTGTCCCCTCAGGACACTTTGGTGGGTTCCAAAGGGAATCTCCCACCAGGGACTCACCCTGCCTTCCCAGGCGGGCTGGTGGTATTCCCTAGCTGATCTCTCATGATCCCCAGCCCTCGGCTTCTGCACCCTCCCATTCATTGCTCTGTTGCAGTTGCCCTAGAAGACACCCCGTGGGCAAGGTCCTCATGAGAAGGCTCACAGCCACCTTCCTTCCCACCCAGGGACACAGTCACTGTTCCCTGGAGTCAAGGCAAGAGCAGCCGACTCCCAGAGCAGCTGGCCGGTGCGCTGCTGGGCCCTCTGCATACAGGAGGTTGTATCTTTGATCCCTAAGACATACTACAAGGCGGCCTCTTCACCTGCCCTCCCCACCTCATCTGCCTTCACTGATGAATAAATTGAGGCCCAGACAGCAAGCAGAACTGGCTAGTATTAGAATCCAAGTTTTCCTGATCCCAAAGTCCTTTTCCTTCTTTTATGCCAAGGATCCTCTTGGCCAGACTGAGGTCATTGCCATCATTAAAGGCAAATATTTAGTGAACGCCTATTGATGGTGAGGCAGGTCAGACTGGGTGATCGAGGCCGACTGGAGGCCCAGGTTTGGGCAAAGGGCAGGAGCAGGAGAGACACAGGACTGCTTGCGGGACCCATGAATCTGGAAAGTAAACCTAGGGGGAGGGGGAGAAGAGCCTCTAGGTGACCTACAGCCTGGGGCCCTGGGACAGGAGGTGGAGGTGCCATTAATCAAGGCTAAAACAGGGGTTCCCAAACCCTGCTGCAAATGAAAACACCCAAGGATCTTTAAAATATGCCGCTGCTCGTACCCCACCCCTAGGCTCTGATTTCCTTGGTCCAGGGAACGACGTGGGCATGGTGAGCTGTGAAGGTGTAGCAGGTTCGTGGCCGGGAAGGGGTGTGTGAGGAGAGAAGCAGGCAGCTCTGAGAGTCTGATCGCAGTAGCGCTGACCTGGCCCAAGGGAGCCTGAGGCTCCAGGGCAGGGAGCTCAGGGCCGAGGGCAGCCGGCTGCCTCTAAGGGGCACTGGGGAAAAGTTAGTTGGAAAACTGTGGGAGGGAAGGCAGGAGGGCAAGAATGGAAGAGAAGAAGAGAAGCCAAACCGAAGGTGGTACCAGGAGTGTGACCTCGTCTGTCCCTAACATTCTGTGTGACCAAGGACAGATTGCTTCCCCTCTCAGGGCCTCAGTTCCTCCACCTGAAAAAGGAGGGGAATGAGCTTAATGACGGCTCAAGATCCTTCTGGCTCCGGGGTTGGAGGATGGGCCAGACCGCAGGCTGGACCTCCCGGCGTGCAGTAAACCCAGATGGCCTTCCCAGTCTGCACCTCTGTAAACAGACTGTGCACTGCCCTTCCCCGGACTCCCCGGCCGCTTCGGCCTGCTGCCACACACGGTTTGTGGAAATTTCCTCTCAGCATCTCTTAGCCCAGATGGGGAGCGTGGCTGTGCTTCCGGCTTCTGGTGGAAATTTCCACTCTCCCCCTGACAGCCGGAGGAAGAGCGGGGAGACCGACAGAGCTCACAGCCATGGGAAAGGGGACTTCCTAGTCAAAGGCCACACGATGGGGATTGTCAAGGATCTGGGCGTCCTCCTGCCACGGGGATTTGCCGAGGCCCTCACCTCCTGCATGTGGGCCCCTATTCCAGGTGCCAGGGACACAGGAGAGGAGGGTCTCTGGTCTCGGGGAGTTTGTCTCCTCTTGGGGAGAAGAGGTGCAACAGGAATACTATGCAGGGTGAGGAAATAGGGGGTGGTGCTGAGGCAGGGTGATCAGGAAAGGTCTGGCAGCCGGTGAGGCCACGCTGTGATTTTCACAGAAAGCAGCAAGGACACTGGCCTGAGCCGCACCTCCCTGGCCTGCTGAGGACAGCAGGGGGACAAGCCGAGGTCCTAAGATCAGAGCGTTTCCTGGGGGCGCCTTCCCATGGTCAGGACTTTGGATTTCATGCTCAGTGCCCTGGGGAGCCCCCAAGGGGTTTCTGAGCAGGGGTGACAGGATCTGACTTTTATTTTATTAGCTTGTTCGTGTGTTTGTTTTATTTACTTACTTTACAAGCAGGGGCTGATATTTATCTCACTATTGGAGCGTAAGTGTGTGAGTTGGGCGGGGGGAAGCTGCAATTGGGTGTGGGTGGACTCCTGCGCTAAACACCATGTGCTTATACTGCCTGGAGCCGTTGGCAGAGGCCGGCGGGTGGGCCTGACTGTCCTCCCACCGCCCACGGGCCGCATCTGCAGGAAGGTGGAGAGAGCCAACCACTGGGAAGCCATCACCCGGGATCTCTGAGGACCAGAGGCACAGCCCTCTTTGTGGGCTCTGTTTTCTTTTTCTTTTTCTAAGTAGGCTACACACCCACTGTGGAGCCCAATATGGCACTCCAACTCACAACTATGAGATCACGACCTGAGCCGGTATCAAGAGTTGGACAGTATGGGATGCCTGGGTGGCTCAGTTGGTTAAGCGACTGCCTTTGGCTCAGGTCATGATCCCGGAGACCCGGGATCGAGCCCCACATCAGGCTCCCTGCTCGACAGGAAGCCTGCTTCTCCCTCTCTCACCCCCCCAGCTTGTGTTCCCCTCTGTCAAATAAATAAATAAAATCTTTAAAAAAAAAAAAAAAGAGTTGGACAGTCATCCGACTGGACACCCGGGCTGTATTTTTGGCCTGCATCCTGTTGGTACCTTGACAAAGTCTTGTAGGCATGCAGGAACTTTGGGGTGTCAGCATCACATGTCAAGATTGTACTAAGCATGATTTCATGAAATGCCTCAGGCCTCTGTTATAAAGAAAACCATAGGCCGAAGATGGTGTCACTAAGGCTAAGGCCTTATGACAATAAACCAAGACTTAGTACCTAGCAACAGTTTCAGTGCCCCAGGAATGTAGGCTTTAACCAGCCCAGGGAATTTCCTGGTCAATGCCAGGACATTACCACCCTTTCACACATAACTGTAGACCCCTATCACTCCCCACAAGGAGGAGCCTAAAACAATGCATTCCTTGAGAACAAATCCTTTTTTTCTGCCCCCCTCTCTGCCTTTAAAAACCTTCCATTGTGCACAGCTCCCAGAAGCTCCCCTCCCACCTGGGAGAGATGCTACTGTATTCATGAATTATTTCTTAATGTCAATTAGATCTTTAGGTTTGCTCACTTACATTTTGTTTTTTAACAGCTGTGGTGGCGGCAGTGGGATCCAAGGGGAACTTCTGACAGCATTCAGGGACAGTGAGAAGCACAGGCTTGCTGCTCTGAGAACCCTTGTGAGTTCACTGTCTTTCTCACCATTTCCTAGGCCCTGGGTAAGCTCCTCTTGGTCTGAGCTCTGATGTGTCTGGATGGACCAGAGGCTCTAACAGTGCACCAGTCCTTTGCAATTCTCCAGTTGTGTGGAATCCTTTTCCCTGGTTCCAGGACACAGTCCCCATTTGCTGGCGTCTGCTGGTGTCTTTTATACTGGGAACTACAGGTGGCATATACAGGGCCTTCTGTTGGCCAGTCCACAGGAAGTTCTAAACCCCAGATTCCACTCTGGGAACTGCTGATGGCAGCTCTGGCTCTCCATTCACTGGGAACCAGTCCAACAGTCTCCATTCTTTGAGGTCTGCTGGTTCAATCCTTGCCCCAGTCCCCAAGTCTGGTTACTGGCAGTGCCCACACTTCCATTCCCTGGGTTGCTATTGTTTCCATCGATGTGTGTCTGGGGTAAAGACTTAGCTAACAGAAAAAGAAAAATAATAATAAGATGTGATCTTTGATAGCCAAAGAGTTAAACACACTATCTTTTGGCACACCTGTTTATTTCATATCTAAAAACTACGGTCCTGAAAGCTATACATATCTTGAAAGAAAACAAAAAAGGGCAAAATCTTACTAAGCTTGTTTTGTGTCCTGAAGAACTTGGCTTGGTAACCATCAGGTTGGGAGCCCCAAAACACAACCAGAAAGTCATGGGAGTTGCCCCCTATCTGTGGCTAGACACAGCGGGACAGAAATACGGATTAAAGTCCACTTTGGGCTCAGGTTCTACCAAATGGCCATCAACTCCCAGGGGAATTTCAACCTAGAACTCCAATGGGCCTTATGAAGACTGTTCCAATTAAATAAGATCACTAAGAAGTGCACTTAAAAACAAAGGCTCAAGAATTGCAAAAAGTTCAACTCCATTGAAAGTTTAACTGCAAAAAGCTGATGAAAAATCAAAAGACATAAGAGGGACCTAATACATAAAATGGACATCTTTCTTACTGTTTCCCACCATGCTCCTGTGCTTGAACATCCATTCCAGTTATCCTCTGTCTGAACTGCCTTTACACAAAAGTCTACCAAGCTAATGATTAAACAGACACCCTCATATCTCCCTTCAAAGAACAGCTCTTGGTAAGCTCTTCCCAGAAGTGATGAGACTGGGGGATTGGGGTGTTTTCTGCTAAAGTGCTATCTTATTCCTTAAAGCAGCTAAGACAAAGTGAAAGTAAGAAAAAAAATACAACATAGATTAGTTCTTTAATATCTAGGCTCTAGTCCAATTCGTTGAGGAATTAAAAGCGACTGTTCTTATCTTACAGATCTTTATAAAACCAGAAATGCTGCTCTAGAGGCAATTCAGAGCTTACCTAGTCCTTTCACTAATCCTAAAACCTCCTCTATTTATTTCAAAAGGCTTGTAAATTATTGGCCTTACGAAACCAAAGTCCTTCTTGGAGGAACTTGCATTTTTAACCTATGTCTTTGAGATGAAAATATTAAAAGTATGAGCCCCAGGGATATAATTCTTATCAGAAGTAAAAAGAAAGGTCATTTGAAATTTAGACAAATGAAAAAAATCATTTGTGTTCTCCACAAATATTAGTAGATAAAACTTTAGCCATCTGAGCAGGTAACTTTAATTCATTCAATTTCAGAGAAAATCAGTTTGGATCCAACTGTTCTTTTATAAACTAGTGAGTTTTGCATTATCATGCTTATCTCATGGCTAAAAAATTTATTTTATTTTTTTAGGTTTTTAAAAAGATTTTATTTATTTATTTGACAGAGATAGATAGAGCACACGCAAGGGGAGCAGCAGGGAGAGGGAGAAGCAGGCTCCCATTGAGCAGAGAGCCTGACACTGGGCCCGATCCCAAGACCCCGGGATCATGACTTGAGCCGAAGGCAGAAACTTAACCCAGGCATTCCTATTCACTAAAGTTTCTGAGAGCTCCAGACTGTGTGGTCTGTGACCATTGACACACATGTACAAGTGTGGCCAAAGTATAAGGCAAAGCTAATTATGTTTAGTTGACTTGGGACTCCCACCCATGTCCCTGGTCCATCAGCCCTGTGCCATCAGCAAGCAAGACCAGGGTGACGTGGTCAGCAGGACGAGAGGCTAACGGCTATAGAACCACAAGGTTCCAGTAGAAAGAGAGGCCTCAAAAAGCTCCGTGACTTGCCTCAGGTCATAGAACAAGTTAATCACAGAGCACAGACTGTCACTTGTCCAGATTTTCAGTATTACATGTGGTCATAAAGCGCTTGCATAAATATTCGAAGATAGAGCCATTCAGCTTTTAGTTCATTAATTATAAGCCACAAATAAAGCAAGTTTTAACATAACAAAATCAATTATTTAAATACTGTATGCCCTAATATGAGGATTTAGCGTGCTTAAATGGCAACAGAACTCTACCAGTTTACTTCAATATACAAATAACAATAATGATGAATGTTTGATAACTTACTGTATGTCAGGCACTGTTCTAATCATCTGATATGTGTTATTTCATTGAATCTTCGCACCAACCGCAGGAGAAGCTGTCACGATCACCCTCCCACAAATGACAGTGAAGGACAGAGAGGACACCCAGTAAGCTGTGTGCAGGGACGCAGATCTAGAGGTCTGGCATTTGAGGCGGAGCTCTAACTACTTACTAGCTTAGACACGTCCACTCCAACAAAATGGGTACTAAGTATATATAGAAACACTTAAAAGTAGATATAAGTTGTGTTGATCGCTAAGTCATACACTGTAATTTATTATGTTTTCCATATTCCCCTTCACTTCTTCATTATCTTTTTTCATTATCACATATTTTTGTTTAATTTTTATTTTTTAAAATTTTAATTTCAGTACTGTTAACATAGTGTTGTATTAGTTGCAGGTGTATGATTTAGCGATTCAACGATTCTATACATTACCCAGTGCTCATCATGGCAAGTGCGCTCTTTTTTTTTTTTTTTTTTAAAGATTTTTTTTTTTTTTCTTTAAGACTTTATTTATTTGACAGAGAGAAACACAGCCAGAACGGGAACACAAGCAGGGGGAGCGAGAGAGGGAGAAACAGGCTTCCCGCCGAGCAGGGAGCCCGATGTGGGACTCGATCCCGGGTCTCCGGGATCATGACCTGAGCGGAAGGCAGTCGCTTAACCAACTGAGCCACCCAGGCGCCCCGGCAAGTGCGCTCTTTTTCCCTGTGACCTACTTCACCCACCCACCCCACCCTCCCTTTGGCAACCATCAGTTTGTTCTCAATAGTTAAGAGTTTGTTTCTTGGATTGTCTCTTCCTCATTATCTTTAACCAGTATTTTTTAAAAGCCAGCACAAAACCAAATTCTCCCTTTTCAGAACATGTCTTTGTTCTACCAGTAAGCCTATTCAGCAAGAATTACACGACCTGATTATGAATTATGTCTAAAGAAATTTTGTTTACTCTTTTCGAATTGGGCCCTTTTGTTTGCATTGAGATCTGCATTAAGGGGAGGAATCACTGTTGCCATATGCTATCCCACTTAAGGAGTTTTTAAAAAGGTATTACATAAAGGGGGCACCTGGCTGGCTCAGTTGGTAGAGCATGCGACTCTTAATCTCAGGGTCATGACTTCAAGCCCCATGTTGGGTGTGGAGCCTACCCAAAATTAAAACAAAACAGAACAAAATTTCGTTACACTAAGAATTCCATTATAAAACCGGACTATATTTTCATGCATTCTAATATTAAGGTAGAAGTCCAGGAAACTAAAGAATAAAAATTATTTTAAAAAGCTGATGTGGAGGGTGCCTGGGTGGCTCAATGGGTTAAAGCCTCTGCCTTTGGCTCAGGTCATGATCCCAGGGTCCTGGGATCGAGGCCCACATCGGGCTGTCTGCTCGGCAGGGAGCCTGCTTCCTCCTCCTCTCTGCCTGCCTCTCTGCCGACTTGTGATCTCTCTCTGTATCAAATAAATAAATAAAATCTTTAAAAAAAAAAGCTGATGTGGAGAAGCTAAGGGGGAAATTAGTACCTATTAGCCTATAGTGTTACTGATGTAACCTCCCACACTGTACAGCAAGGTAGAGTAGCATATAGTTAGAAGACACTATCACCAATTACTTATTGTCTCGATATAACATATACAGCAATCCCCAAATCAGAAAGTCATGGGTACCAGCCTGTGCCTTAGGGATAACAGAACATCTTTACAATGAGCAGTAAAAGCATTTGTTATCCAATTTTTCTAAATTAACTATTAACATTTATCTCCACACATTCTAAATAGTATTTCCGTCCAAAAAGTAGATTCTCCAGCTCTTGGCACAAATTCTTAAAGTCAGTAACCTGAACTTGTCAGTAAGTTCTCAGTCTTTCATTCTTCAGTCAGACATAAAGGTGTAGGAAGGGACTCGTGTGTTCTAAAGAAAGAACGCAGTGCCTTATAGTTTTAAATACTAGCTAATTGATCCTTGCAAGCAGATAACAATTAAAACTTTTTTTTTGCTAGCGTTTGTTTTCTTTTAAAGAGACTAATCATTGTATTTATATTAACATTAAAGATTTTATTATTTTTCATAACATCTACACCCAACATGGGGCTCAAACTTACAACTCTGAGATCCAGAGTCACATACTCTACGGACTGAGCCAGCTAGGCACCCTATTTTATTAATGTTACACTACAAAAATTATGCACACTCCCTAATTTAAAAAGTCAAATGTCAGATATACACGTAATGGTATTTTCTCCAATAATTCACAATTTTTACAATTTCTGCTATTTTGGAACAAATGTTAAAAGTCCCACTATTTGGGGCACCTGGGTGACTCAGTCGTTAAGCGTCTGCCTTGGGCTCAGGTCATGATCCTGGAGTCCTGGGATCGAGCCCCACATCAGGCTCCCTGCTCCGCAAGAAGCCTGCTTCCCCCTCTCTCACTCCCCCTACTTGTGTTCCCTCTCTAGCTGTGTTTCTGTCAAGTAAATAAAATCTTTAAAAATAAATTAATTAATTAAATAAAAGTCCCACTATTTATGTATTGTTAAACATGAATTGAAACACTTAGCATCTTGGGACGCCTGGGTGGCTCAGTTGGTTAAGCAACTGCCTTCCGCTCAGGTCATGATCCCGGAGACCCGGGATCGAGTCCCACATCGGGCTCCCTGCTCGGCAGGAAGCCTGCTTCTCCCTCTCTCACTCCCCCTGCTTGTGTTCCCTCTCTCGCTGTGTTTCTCTCTGTCAAATAAATAAAATCTTAAAAAAAAAAAAAAAAAAGAAACACTTAGCATCTCAAAGAATTGTTAAGGATGGCAGAACCTCTGATTAACTATAAATCTTATATTGATGATATATAAGAAAGCCCTGCTTTCTTATTTTATTTCTTAAGTAAACATTCTACTAAGTTGTTTTCACATGAATAGTTCTGGTTTGAAAATTTGATTGTTCATAGTAATTGTAAAAAGCCGGTGGTTGTACATTTTGTTAAATTATATGATGACCTTGAACTGTAAGACACACCTACCCCACTTAGAGCATGTATCTCACTACTACTGTTAAAAAGTTTCCTTAAAATTCATATCAAATGAGTGGGGTTTAATCCAATTTTGCAAAGGGTTTTTATGACTCTCTTAATATAGAAACTTTGTTTTGAGAACCAGTATTTTACACCGCTGAATGCTATTGCTAAAATTAATTGGTAAAGAGCTCTATTTAATCAGCTGAAAGAAAATTAGACACCCATATAAATATAGTCTTCATAAAAATTCTCAAAAATAAAATAAAAATTTAATTCAAATGAATTTCAGATTCAGGTAATCTGGAAAAATATTCTGTAACAAAACTAGCTTAAAATTTGCTGGTTTGATTAAAATGGACACGTCTTAGAGTGATCAACACTGAATATAATGCAAACATACAACTTTTTATTTTACCTGGTTTAACAATCAAGTGAGTTCATGTTATGTTGCAAAAATCTGCAAGCCAAAAAATAACTTAGAATAAGTTATTGTTATAAGTTATATTGTCTAATGTCTCACAAAGCTTTTGTGGATAACCTAAACACGATTGTTAAGGGTAAGTAAATTTCGAGTGCCTGGGTGGCTCAGTCACTTAAGCATCAGATTCCTGGTTTGGGCTGAGGTTGTGATCTCAGGCTCATGGGACTGAATCCAGCGCCCCCGTCACTATGGAGTCTGCTTGAGATCCTCTCTCTCTCCCTCTGCCCCTTCCCTTTTCAAGATCTCTAAATAAATGAATAAATT
>PITA01031578.1:0-15043 GCA_004023965.1 Spilogale gracilis
TCTAGGGAGGGAAACGAAACAACAGAGATTTTGAACACAGAAACAAACTGAGGGACTTGGAGGGAGGGGGGTGGAGGGATGGGAGAGCCTGGTGGTGGGTACTGGGGACACCTAAAGCGGGGAGCACTGGGTGTGGGGAATGGGGAATGAATCTTGAAACACTGGAAAAAAAAATTTAGTAACAATAAAAAAAATAATAATAATAAAAAATAAATAAATAAATAAATAAATAATAAAAAAAAATAAAAAAACTACAGAGGAGTGATTGGGTGGCTCGGTCAATTAAGCGTTGGCCTTTGGCTCCAGGTCATGATCTTGGGTTCCTGGGTTGGAGTCCCTACATTGGCCTCCCTGCTTGGCAGGGAGTCTGTTTCTCCCTCTCCCTCTGCCTACTGCTCCCCCTGCTTTTTCTCTCTATATCTGTAAAATAAATAAATAAATAAAATATTTTAAAAATTTTTAATAAATAAAGAAGAAAAGAAAACCATACTATGGGAGGGTCAGGATTGTGTAGGGCCCACAACTACTACTCAAAGAGGGGCAGGAGAACTGAGAAAGCCCCTCCTCCACCCCTAAAACCAGGGGCATGAAGCATACCTATATCTGAGGCTCAATCAGACCAACAGAGAAAATATAGACTACACTCCTTGTATGCCCCCACCACTGCTAAACTAGCATGTTTTAAATAATAAGTAACAGCAGAATACTGGGAGAGAGATAGTATTGCAACTGTGTTCCAACAGACCCTCTTGAGATGCAGGGCACAAAGGGAAGACCTAAATCTCAGGTTGGAGCAGGCATTGCTCTGATAAAGTGAACCTCACCCTAAACACCAAGTGTCCTGACCAGAATTTCAGCTTGTGGCCCCAGAAGGTAACCACAGCCACGGCTCATCTCAAAACCTGTCCCATGTCTGTCCACTGACATTACTTCAAACCTCCATTCTTAAGGTCTCACTGATAGAAAGACATGCCAATTTCCAGGCATAAAAATGATGACCTCCATCTTTTTGATGTACACAAGATGTCCAGTTTCCAATAAAATATTATGAGACATTCGAAGAGGTATGAAGAAATATATTCCCAAGAGACAAATCATAACCAGACTCAGATATGACACAGAAGTTGGAACTGACAGGACATTTAAAATAACTCTGAATAATATGTGATTAATGGGAAAGGTTGACAACATGCAAGATGGATGACTAATTTCAGCAGAGATGAAAACTATAATAAACTGTAAGAAATAATCAGATAGAAATCCTAGAAAGGAAAAGCACAGTAGACTCAACATGACTGAGAAAATAATGAGTATGATTGAAGATAGTTTAATAGAAAATCTCCCAAACTGAAATACAAATAGAAAAGAAGAGGGGGGTACCTGGTGGCTCAGCTATTGGCTGTCTGACTTCAGCTGGGTCATGGTGTTGGGGGCCATGGGATCAAGCTCCATTTGGGCTCCAATACTCAGCAGGGAGACTACTTGTTCCTCTGCCCCTCCCCCTGCGCTCGCTCTCTCTCTCTCTCTCTCTCTCTCTCTCAAATAATTAAATTAAATTAAATCTTTTAAAAAATAGAAAAGAAGGGGCAGCTGGGTGGCTCAGCCATTAAGGGTCTGCCTTTGGCTCAGGTCCTGATCCCAGGGTCCTGGGATCCAGCCCCACATTGGGCTCCCTGCTCAGCAGGTAGCCTACTTCTCCCTCTCTCACTCTTTCTGCTTGTGTTCCCTCTATAGCTGTGTTTCTCTCTGTCAAATACATGAATAAAATCTTTTAAAAAAATAGAAGAGTATGTGTGTGTTGGGGGGCGGAGGGGAGAGGGGACCAGAACATTCAAAGAGCAGCGGGACACCATCAACACTCTGACACATGCATAATTAGAATTCCAGAATGAAAAGAGAGAGGTAGAGAGAATGGGATAGAAGAAATATATGAATAAATAAATTTTGCCTGAGAATTTCCAAAATTAATGACTAACACTAAATCAGATTCAGGAAGCTCAGAGAATACCAAAATGGATTGAACCAAAACAACACACACATAGGCATATCATATTCAAATTACTGAAAACAAAAACAAAGAAAATCTTGAAGGCAGATAGAGGGAAACAAAGGAATAAAGATGAGAGTTGACAGCAGGTTCCTCATAAGAAAAGAAGAAGACAATGGCATGACATCATTAAAGGGCTGAAAGAGAAACCTTTCAACCCAGACTATCCCATACTCAGCAAGAGTATCATTGGGGGGGAAAAAGGAGAAATAATACTTTCTCAGACAGACACACACTGAGGAAATTCACTGCCAGCAGATCTCGTCTACAAGAAATAGTAAAGGGAAGTTCTTAAGATAAAAATATATATATACCGGACTGAAAACTAGATATAAACCCACAAACGAGAACTCGAAAATGAATCAAGTAAAATAAAATTTTTTTTTCTTATTTTTAATTACTCTGAGATATAACCTACTGCCTCAGGCAAAGCAGTAGTCAAGTATCACATGTTTTCAGTAAATGTAAAAGTAAAAAAGGATAACAACAATAACACAAAGAGTAGGAGGAAGAAATTGAGAATACATGGTTATAAAGTCATTATGTGAAGTGCTATATATAATTCAAGATGATTCTGATTAATTTTAAATATATATTGTAAACCCTAGGGCAATCGCTAAAAAAATTTTTTAAGGAGGTATACATAATAATTTCAGCAGAGAGAAAATGGAATCACAAAGAGTGTTCAAATTACCACAGAGAAGGCGGAAAAAGAGGAAAAAGGGGCGCCTGGGTGGCTTAGTTAGTTAAGCAACTGCCTTCGGCTCAGGTCATGATCCTGGAAACTCCGGATGGAGCCCCACATTGAGCTCTCTGCTCAGCGGGAAGCCTGCTTCTCCCTCTTTCACTCCCACTGCTTGTGTTCCCTCTCTGGCTGTGTTTCTCTCTGTCAAATAAATAAAATCTTAAAAAAAAGAAAAAGAAAAAGAGGAAAAAGGTAACAAAGAACAGGTAGAAAGATCAGCTAGCAAGATAGTAGGATTTAAAAAAAAAAAAAGATAGTAGTATTTTACCCAACTGCATCCTATCACTAATCACATTAAAAGTGCTTAGATGGGGGCACCTGGGTGGCTTAGTTGGTTGGGCGACTGCCTTCGGCTCAGGTCATGATCCCGGAGACCTGGGCTCCCTGCTCGGCGGGAGGCCTGCTTCTCCCTCTCTCACTCCCCCTGCTTGTGTTCCCTCTCTGGCTGTGTTTCTCTCTGTCAAATGAATGGAATCTTAAAAAAAAAAAAAAAAAAAAAAAGTGCTTAGATGGAGAAAGAGAAAACATGTGAACAGGAAGTAAGAAGGAAACTCCATAGTTGTATCAACACAGACAAATTGGACTGCAGAGCAAGGACTGTTATTAGAGACTCAGAGAGGCATTTCATCATGAGAAGGGCTAGATTCTCCAGGAAAATGGAGCAATCCTCATCGGAAACTGCAAGGGCGGAAAGGATGGTCACATTCCTGATTGTAGTGCAAACTTCAACTTTCTTCTTTCATAAAGAAGGTTCATAAAGATAAAAAGGACCTGAACAACACAACTGACCGCATTATTTTTCCTCAGCCTCCACTCCTACCTTTTTAAAATCTAGTTCTTATTTTTCTCACTCTTTCTGTGTGATTCCCCTCCTCCCTCCATCCCAATCTGGAAGCAGGTAGGATCTTCTCTCTCAGGTTCTAAGATGTCATGATAATGGTCCTCTGTGTGAGTCTTTTTCTTCTGTTTGGCTGGGCATTTATTTGAATGGCTCAACTAGAGATACAGATACTATCCTTCTGTTTCCTTGTTTTGTTTTCTGGAATTTCTATTAGCAGAAGTCTGATTCTTATAATAGGCCTCCAATTTTCCTATCTTATCCCCCCATCCTCCTAATTTAGTTGCTGCCATTGTGATGATAGTGAGATGTCACAGAAGAGCAAATTAAATAAATTTACAAAATTTCACAGAGAGTATGTTTATCATTTTGTGTTTTTGAAAGAAAACTTGTGTTTTCTTGCTCGTTTCTCATTCCAGTTCTACAAAGACACTGAGGGGCGCCTTGGTGGCTCAGTCATTAAGCATCTGCCTTCGGCTCAGGTCATGATCCTGGAGTCCGGGGATCGAACCCTGCATCGGTCTCCCTGTTGTACAGCAAGCCTGCTTCTCCCTCTCTCACTCCCCCTGCTTGTTTTCCCTCTCTCACTATGTGTCTGTCTGTCAAATAAATAAATAAGATCTTTTAAAAAATAAAAATAAAAAAAATAAACCTACCTTCTTGGAGATTTTTTTCAACATCATCTTCTATGTGTTCTATTATATTTACATAGAATAGTCAGTCCATATTTTACATTTCCAAAGGCTCTTTATTGTTCTCTAATTATTCTTTTTCAGAAACTCCTATTCTTATTTCAGAGTGAAATGTCCTCTTTTATCTTTTTGAAGATGGTATTTTCAGGGGGTTTTGTTTAAATTTTCTATAGCTTTCTTCATTGTCTCTTTTCTTCAGGTTTCTTTTCTTCCCTCCTATTTGTTTTGCAATTTGACTCATTTGGGGGCCTTCCTTAAATATCTGATAGTCTTGCTTAGAAGGGACTACTTGTATCCAAAAACTAACTAAAGCTTCAGAGTGCATGGAACGATTGGCTTTATTATAGAGTGATACGGGCCTTTCTGCGAGTTTTTCTTCAAGGTTTCTAGAAGCACTGGGGTAGGGAGTGTTCCAACTCTCCAGAAGAGACTCTATCAATGAAGATCAATGAAGGAGGCATTGTGGTGACAGACCCAACCGAAGAATCTTGCGGACTGTTCTGATTCTGCCTTCCGTAGATGATGATCACTTGGTTTACCAGGTTGACGTTGGCCCAGAGTCCAGAGGAGAAAGCCACTATCTCCACTCTGAACTATTGGTGATGTTGCCTTCATTTCCATCCTCCCTGCTCTCTGGGTTTCCACGTCCCAGCCTGTAGGTCTGGAAGGTCCAGATCTGATCTTGCCTTCTTAAAATCTGTTACTGACAAGTTCTGTCAATGACTGGGAATCCACTGGCAAGAACCCACTTATGGCCCGAGGCTTTTTTGGATAGTAGTAACAGAAACCCAGATTCTATAAGATTAAGCAAGAAAGTCTGGGCTACAGTAAATAATCTATGACAAGGCAGAATAGAACAGGCCTCAGAGACAGCAGCAACAGGTTCTCTTTTCACCCATATATAGGCTTCTGCCTGTATGTGGCTCTCAGTCTCTCATACATCTGTGTGTGTTCTGGGAGGTGATCTAAGACCTTGTTGACAAGTCTAGAGGTATCTAAGTGCATGAAGATAGTGTTTCATTTTAAAAGATAAAACCTGACTCTGTAACACATATGAGAGTTCTCATCTCCTTGGACCTTCAGTGACAATAAGCAAAATGTAAATGGCTTCAGGAGGGAAAGCTGGAGTCAAGCTGAACGCTGTCTGCCGGGACCTTTGATCTTAGTTTGCCCAGGCACGCTTTGAAATAAGCTGTGTAACTCATGAGCCCTGGAAATACTCTGGAACAGAGGCGATTTACTGTACTGCATCTGAATAAACAAAGAGTCATGAGATCGCTTCCTCACATCCCCATCATCAAAAGCCAATTCCCTTCTCAAAGGGATACTCATATTTCTGTATTCATATTTTTCCTGCCAAAAGAACCATTTAATATTATTCTGATGCCACCTGAAAGAAATGAATTTTCTAGATCCACTGGAAGAAATAATATACACTCCAGAAAGACAGAGAATAGGAAATGTAAGATTCTAAGGAAGTGTATAGAAATAAAACTTGAATCAAAATATCATTGACCAGAGGCGCCTGGCTGACTCAGTCAGTAGAGCATGTGACTCTTGATCTCAGGGTTGTGAGTTCAAGCCCCATGCTGGATGTAGAGATTACTTAAAAATAGAACCTTAAGGGGCACCTGGGTGGCTCAGTCATTAAGGGACTGTCTCCGGCTCAGGTCATGATCCTGGAGTCCTGGGCTCAGGCCCCACGTCAAGCTCCCTGCTCAGCAGGAAACCTGTTTCTCCCTCTCCCACTCCCCCTGCTTGTGTTCTCTCTCTCACTGTGTCTTCCTCTGTCAAATAAATAAAATCTTTTAAAAAATAATAAAAAATAAAATCTTTTAAAAAAACTAGTGTTGACTAGAAAAGGTAGTGGAGGGGTGCCTGGGTAGCTCAGTTGGTTAAGCAACTGCCTTCAGCTCAGGTCATGATCCAGGAGACCCGGGATCGAGTCCCACATCGGGCTCCCTTCTCGGCGGGAAGCCTGCTTCTCCCACTCTCACTCCTCCTGCTTGTGTTCCCTCTCTGACTGTGTTTCTCTCTGTCAAATAAATAAAATCCTTAAAAAGAAAGAAAGAAAGAAAAGGTAGTGGAGATGAAAGAAAAAGTGAACAACAAGTGTAATGCTAGAGAAACCCAACTGAATGAAAATCTATAAACCTTCTGGAAAAGCAACACAGGTTGGATGAAGGAATAAATCATAGATAGCTACATAGACAGACAGACAGGCAGTTTTCCTGATTACCAGTGATGTTAAGGACATATGCATCTTCTTCTTGGCTATTTTTATGTATTCTTTTGTGAATTGTGTGAGGGCCTTTTATTTTTTAAGATTTTATTTATTTATTTGACAGAGACACAGTGAGAGAGCGAGCACAAGCAGGGAAAGGGCAGAGGGAGAGGGAGAAGCAGAGTCCCCATGGAGCAGGGAGCCTGATATGGGGCTCCATCATCCCAGGACCTTGGGATCATGACCTGAGCTGAAGGCAGACAATTAATGATTGAGCCACCCAGGCACCTCTAGGCCTTTTTGTTTTTCAATGCCAAGATCAGCAAAAGGGATTGTAAGTAACTGTTCAGGGAGAAGCAACAGAAGGGAGAATGGACGGCCGATGCGGTGTGATAGATAATAAGGAGAAGCAGACTCTTCAACACCTATTCTTTTTTAGTCCTCCATTTCTTTTTCTTTCTTTCTTTCTTTCTTTCTTTCTTTCTTTCTTTTTTTTTTTTAAGATTTCATTGATTTATTTGAGAGAGAGCAGAGAGCACAAGTGGAGGGGGGGAGGCAAAGGGTAAGGGAGAGGCAAACTCCCTGCTGAGTGTAGAGCCTAACACAGGGCTCAATCCCAAGATCTGGAGATGGTGACCTGAACCGAAGTCAGTCACCTAACTGACTGAGCCACCAGGCACCCCAGTCTTCTTTTTCATGGAGAAAAAATACTGAAGCTAAAAGAAGGAAAGGCAGCCCCACTTATAAGAAGAAATAGTGGGTCCATAAGACAAACTGGGGTGTAAGGAAGAGACCTAGTGGTCCACCAATAATGATTTTCCTCTTCTTTCCTAAGAACCCCCAAATTTCAGGTAGATATAGGGTGACCATCTTTCCTGTTTTCCCCAAACCGAGAAAGTCCCCAGGATGCAGTACATTGAGTGCTAGAACTGGAATAGATCCAGGTAAGCTGGGATAAGCTGTTCACCCTAGGCAGGTCTTCAGCTATCTGAGATGAAAACAATTATTTTCCAGCCTCTTTCTCCGTTAGATATGGCTTGGGATTAAGTTACCATCAATGAAATAAAAGCAAAGGTGATGTCTACACTTCCTGAGTTGTTCACATTAAAAGAAAAAGCATGCCCTTCCCTTCCTTTTTGTCTTCCCACTGGCTCAAACAAAGAAGAGAGAAGGAGCAGGTGAAGTCAACTTAAACTGTGAGGTCAAAACCACCTGTTAGAAATGCCAGAGCAAGAGGAGAGAAGGATGCAGAGTCTCTTATGATTATGAAGCTGCTGTAACAACCAGAGATACCTACCCTTCTTTTCTCTGAGAGAGAGGAACTTCTAGTTTTTGCTTAAACCCCCGTGGTTAAGGTGTCCATTTAGATCTTCCCACCTAATAGAAGAGTTCAACCGGGTAAGCTAAATAATTTCAATGGGTTTAAATGGTTTTTTGATTTTCGAAAGAGGGAAAGCACAGTTCATAACCCTTAACTGTGAGTTTGATGACAGTCTTGGAGTAGATTAATGAAAGGATGTTGGTGAGTCACTTCAAGAGGTAGCAGAGATTGTTAGGCTCTAAACTGGTTGCACCAAGAATACGTCTCGTTGAACTTGTCTTGGTTTCGCTCTTCTAAGACGGCTGCTATACTGGTAGGCAGGCAGAGCATGTGCTAGTGACAAGGTTACTGACAAGAACATACGTCATCCATGCAGATTTGTTCTGGATACAAATACAACTAAGATGGATTAATAACTGGTTGAACAACATACCCAAAGGGTATTGAGTAATTGCACGCACATCAACTTGGAAGGAAATTTCCAGACATAAGCCTGAATCTAGCTAAATATTTTGGAGTGATTTGGAGTGATAGATAGCAGAGTACTCATCAAACTTGCAAATGACAAGGAAAAGAATAAATACTGATAAAGACAGAATCAAGACTCAAAGTTCTTGTTGGCAAGAGTGGCAGAATTAAACTAATAAAGTGAGGTGATAAATGTGTGTTCATACACTCAGATGTTTTCATTTTATTTTATTTTCAAAATTTTTTTTATTTATTTGACAGAGAGAGAGACAGCAACAGATGGAACATGAGCAGAGGGAGTGGGAGAGGGAAAGCAGGCTTCCCACCGAGCAGGGATCCCCATGTGGGGCTCAACTCCAAGACCTTGGGACTGTGACCTGAGCCAAAGGCAGACACTTTAATGACTGAGTCACCTATTTTTCTTTTTTTTTAAAGCACATCTAATAAGATAAGAAATGGGGGACATGTGAATGAATGTTATTTGTGGAAAAGAATTGGGATGTTTTAGATGATGGCTCAAAATGAGTTGATGGGCAAAGCTCGAACAGTCCCAACTGAGTGCATGAATGGAGTGCATACGGTCTGCTATGGAGGAAGGGAGCGAGGGTGGGAGCATGGGCAAGGCTCTGCTAGCTACATTCAAAGTGACAGTTCTCATACTACAGTGGAAAAGATATAGAGGCACTGCTTAAGGAAGTGGGGGATACATGAAACTGACCTCAAATATTGGAGGGCTCTTCTGGGGCACTCTAACTCTGCAAGCCATGACCCTCAATTCTCACTCTGATGCTTACATTTTCTTTCTCTGTTTTACCTGATTATCCACCTGCTCCTGACCTTCAACCTGGCACTCTGTTCCTGTTGCTTATCTTCACATATATTTTTTTGAAGAGTCATTTGTTTATGTTAGAGAGGGGGGAGGGGCAAATGGAGAGGAAGAGAGACTCCAAGCAGACTCCACTCTGAGCACTGAGCCTGACTGGGGGCTCCATCTCACAAGCCTGAGATCACGACCTGAGAGTTGGATGCTCTAGTATGTTCCCCAGGCGCCCCATATCTTCACATATTTATTCTTCCTGCTGTTCTCTGCTTTGGGAACACTCTCTTTCTGACCCAAGACTTTGACATCAAGGAGACTGAATGGACACATGAGTGGAGGAGCTAAGGGTGAGTGGTGGGAATGGTTATGCCCAAAGCATTTCCTCTTAAGGAGAAGTTTTTTTAGATTGTGAGATGCATCAAAAAGGTAGTCAAAAGCAGCAACTTTTTAATAGGTTCTTTTCTCTGAATTGTGGAAGTTACTGTGCTTCTGAGGACTAATGGTAATATAGGGCAGTATGATGAACTGTATACCTTAAATAGCTCTCCCAAAGAAATAACTAAAACTGCTGAATAAAAATTTTTAAAAAACATGTATTTATAAATGCATCACTGAAATTGCAGTGAAGAAGCTTCACAAGCCAAAAAGGAAATGAAAGCTGAAATCCAGATAGGAAAAATAGCCCTTAGGTTGGTTTTCACCTTGAGGCCATCTGCCCAACTCTAGTAACCTTGAGCTTTCCTTTTGTAGCCAGCCCTTCAAGGTACAAATATTAGAAACTAAATTCCAAGGCCAGCCCAAAGTGAAGAATCGAGAATGATACCCTGTATAAATCTGGGAAGACCAAGGACTACAGTACCAATGTCATGACAAATGCTAAATCAATTTGCTCTGATGAAAATGACAAAAAGGAAACCTGCTATAGTGACTTCAGCATTAGATGGAGCAGAGAAAATCTGCCCTGGTAACAACATGTCGTCCTCAGAGGCCTCCTATGAGTTTTGGCCTCAATCCCAACTACCTGCCTTTTTAAAAACCTTAGTCTAAAAGGTTAAAATAACGTCAGGTACCCAGAAAAGCAAACCAAATCTCTTATGAAAGCTCATACCTAAAAGCCAGGCCTTAAAGAATTTCCACAGATTAAGTCCCGAAGAACATGAGTTCTCTGGCAAGTATTACATAATATACAAGAAAACACAGCAACATGAGTGAGAGCAGACAGCAGACTCTGTCTATAAAAATTTGCATTAATTGGAATTATGATACTAAATATAAAATAAATGTACTTAATTTGTATAGAGAAATAAAAAAGGGAGACAAACTATGCTTAGAGAGAAAGAGCTAATTGAAAACAATTGAGCAGGGGCGCCTGGGTGGCTCAGTTGGTTGGGCGACTGCCTTCGGCTCAGGTCATGATCTTGGAGACCTGGGATCGAGTCCCACATCGGGCTCCCTGCTAGGCGGGAAGCCTGCTTCTCCCTCTCTCCCTCCCCCTGCTTGTGTTCCCTCTCTGGTTGTGCTTCTCTCTGTCAAATAAATAAAATCTTTAAAAAGAAAAAAAAAAAAAAGAAAGAAAACAACCAAGCATATGGGGGCGCCTGACTGGCTCAATCAGTGGAGCATTTGACTCTGGATCTCAGAGTTGTAAGTTCAAACCCCACAGTGGGTATAGAGATTACTTAAAAATTAAAAAATTCTTTTTTTTTTTTAAATTAAAAAATTCTTAAAAAAAAAGAAAAGAACCAAGCATATTTTAAAGGACCAAAAAAGTAAATGACACTATAAACCAACTATACTTAATATATATATTTGGAACACTCCATCCAATAACAACAGAATGTAGACACTTCTCAAGTGCATATGGGACCTTCTCAAACAGAACATACGCTAGGGCATAAAACAAGTCCCAGTAAATTTAGAATTCAATATTAAAATCACTGTGGGTATATACACATACACACACACACACACACACACACACACACACATATATATGTGTGTGTGTGTGTGTATCTGACCACTATGGAACAAAATTAGAAATCAATAACAGAAGAAATTTAGAATATTTACAAATATATAGATATTAAGTAATATACTCCTAAATAACCAAAGGATCAAAAAAGAAATCATAAGGGAAATTTAAAATTACTTTGACATGAATCAAAATGAAATACAACATACCAAGGCATATGGGATACAGCAAGAATAGGGCTTAGAGGGAAATTTATAACCCCCACCTCCCAGCAACCCTCAGTTTGTTTCCTGAGATTAAGAATCTCTTATGGTTTGTCTCCTTCCCGGGTCCCACCTTGTTTTATTTTCTCTATCTCTTCCTCCCACGACCCCCAGCCCTGACTCTCAAATTCCTCATATCAGAGAGTTCATATGATAATTGTCTTTCCCTGATTAATTTTTTTGCTTAGCATAATACACTCCAGTTTCATCCACATTGTTGCAAATGGCAGGATTTCATTCATTCTTTTTTTTTTTTAAGATTTTATTTATTTGACAGAGAGAAACACAGCTAGAGAGGGAACACAAACAGAAGGAGTGAGAGAGAGACAAGCAGGCTTCCTGCCAAGCAGGGCTCAATTCCAGGACCCTGGGATCATGACAGACGCTTAATGACTGAGCCACCCAGGCACCCCAGATTTTCATTCTTTTTGATGGCTGCATAGTATTCCATTATGTGTGTTTTTTTATATATGCGTGTTATATATATATATTATATGTGATATATATATATATCAAATGCCTACATTTTAAAAAGAAGAAAAATCCCAAATAAAAAAACCTAAACTTTTACCTTAAGAAACTGGGGGAGGGGGTCCAGACTCATTAACCCAAAGCAAGCAAAAGAACAAAATCATAAAGATTACCAAGGAAATAAATAAAATAGAGAATAAAAAAACTGAATAGGTAAAATACATGAAACTGAAAGTTTTGAAACTTCACTGATTTGAAAAGGTATACAAAATTGACAAAACTTCAGCTGGACTGACAAAGAAAAAAAGGGAGATTCAAATTGCTAAAATCAAGAATGAAATCAGGGAATCTGGGTTAAGCACCCAACTCTTGATTTCACCTCCAGGTCATGATCTCAGGGTAGTAAGTTCAAACCCCACATTCGGCTTCATGCTGGGCATGGAGCCTGCTTAAGATTCTCTCTCTCCCTGTCTGTCTGCTCCTCCCCACCTTCTCACTCTATTGAAAGAAAGAAATAGAGAAAGAGAGAGAGAGGGAGGGAGGAAGGAAGGGAGGAAGAAAGAAAGAAATGCTCCTGACTGGCTCAGTTAGTAAAGCATGCAACTCTTGATCTTGGGGTCGTGAGTTAGAGCCTACATTGGCTGTAGAGATTATTTAATTAAGAAAAAAAAGAATGAAAGAGACAATATCACTTCGAACCTCTCAGAAATAAAAAGCACTTTGGGGAAATACTATATATGTCAAGAAATCACATAAACAAAATGAAGAACAAATTACTAGAAAAACACACATTACCAAAAGTGACAGAGAGAGAGAGAGAGAGAGAGAGAATCTGAATAGAGCTATAAGTAGTAAGGAGATTAAATGAGCAACAATAAAAAACTTCCTTCCATGAAGCAAGACTCAAGCTTACATGGCATTCACTAATGAATCCCACTAAACTTTAAGGAAGAATTAACACCAATCCTTTACAAACTCTTCCCCAAAAATAGAACAAATGGGTCTACTTCCTAACTCAGGCCAGTATTACCCTGATACCATTAGACAAAGATATCAGAAGAAAACTACAGATCAAAATCCCTTATGAATACAGACTCAAACCACACGATCATCTCAATATGGGCAGAAAAGAATTTGACAAAGTCCAATAGCATTTCATGGAAAAACACTCAGCAAACTAGAGATATATATATAAAAAAAAAAACCCTCAATTTGTTAAAGGCCATCTATAAAAAATACATAGCTAACAACATACTTCTGTTTGATTGGTTTTCATATGCCTTTTGTTCTAGTCAATAGTAGTTTTTTGTTTAGATATTATTTTTAAGTAATCTCTACACCCAACATGAGGCTTGAACTCACAACCCCGAGGTCAATAATTGCATGATCTACCAACTGAGTCAGCCAAGCACCCCTAGTCAATGATATTTTGATTCAAGTTTTATTTCTATACACTTCCTCAAAATCTTACATTTCCTGGTTTCTTTCTTTCTGGGTGTATAATATTTCTATTGAGATGATCATGTGGCTTCCATACTCTATTCTGCTAACATAGTCTATTACATTGTTTGGTTTTCATATGTTAAGCCAACTTTGAATTCCTGTGATAAAGCCCACTTGGTCTTGGTATACAAGACCATATTTTGATGGTGATATTTGATATTTGAGTCTGCTTGGGATTCTCTCTTTCCTTCTCCCTCTGCCCCTTCCCCGTCATGTGCACACCCTTTCTCTCTTAAATAAATAAATAAAATCTTTAAAAAAAAGAACTCAGAATGGATCTAAGACCTAAATGTAAAAGTTATATAAAATTCTAAAAGGAAACATAAGAGCAAGTCTTTATGACTTTGGATTAGGCCATGTTATTCAGATACGGCATGAAAATCACCAGTGACAACAGAAAAAGTAGATAAATTGGACTTTATTGAAACTAAAAAATGTGCTTTAGTGGACACCATCAAGAAAGTGAAAAGATAACCCACAGAATGGGAGAAAATATTTGTAAATCATGTATCTGGAAAGGGTTTATATCCAGGGGTGCCCAGCTGGCTCAGTCAGTAGCACATGTGACTCCTAATCTCAGAGTTATGAGATTGTGGTTCAAACTCCCCATGCTGGGTGTAGAGATTGCTTAAAAATAAAATCTTTAGAGGCGCCTGGGTGGCTCAGTTGGTTAAGCGACTGCCTTCGGCTCAGGTCATGATCCCAGGGTCCTGGGATTGAGCCCCACATCGGGCTGCCTGCTCGGCGGGAAGCCTGCTTCTCCCTCTCTCACTCCCCCTGCTTGTGTTCCCTCTATTGCTGTGTTTCTCTCTGTCAAGTAAATAAATAAAATCTTTAAAAAAAATAAAATAAAATCTTTAGGAAAAAAATAGGTCTTGTATCCACAGTATATAAAATCTCTTACAACTGAGTAATAACAAAGCAGATAACCCAATTTTTAAAAATTGACAAGGAGAAAAAAAACATACAAGGGATTTGACTAAAGAAGTCTCCAAAGAGAACTACATTAATATTATTACCAATGAATGTAAATATTGGTAACCTTTGTAGAACAAATAAAAATACTGTATATAACCTCCAAACTACCAGGTGGGTAAAAATAAAATGAAGCGGGGGTGGGAAGGGTGGGGAGCAGAATGAATTTTTTTAAAAGACAAAAAAGGACACAAGAAATAAAAACAGAACAGATAGAAAGTATAAAATAATTTTAAAAAGAAAGAAAAAGAGCAGAAACATGTTCAAATAGAATTCTAAATAGACATACTCAGTTTTAAAGACAAAGTTGCACAGATTTTAAAAATCTAGGTATATGTCATTTACAAAAGATATACCTAAAACTGAAAGTTGAAAATGGAAAGATGGAAAAAACTGCCAAAAACAGAAAAATAGATAGTGTAAGTATATTAACATCAGAAAAAATAGATGCTAAGGTGAAACTAAAGGACACAGATTTTCCTGTTAATGTAAAGAAGAAATTTCTTTTTTTTTTTTTTAAGATTTTATTTATTTATTTGACAGAGAGAAACACAGCGAGAGAGGGAACACAAGCAGGGGGAGTGAGAGAGGGAGAAGCAGGCCTCCCGCTGAGCAGAGAGCCCTATGTGGGACTCGACCCCAGGTCTCCGGGATCATGACCTGAGCCAAAGGCAGTTGTCCAACCAACTGAGCCACCCAGGCGC
>PITA01031579.1:0-15069 GCA_004023965.1 Spilogale gracilis
CTGAAGAAGAAAAACAAAGCTGGGGGCATCTCGTTACCTGATTTCAGGCTTTACTACAAAGCTGTGATTACCAAGACAGCATGGTACTGGCACAAAAACAGAGAAATAGACCAATGGAACAGAGTGGAGAGCCCACATATGGACCCACAAATCTATGGTCAAATCATCTTTGACAAAGCAGGAAAAAATATCCAGTGGAGAAAAGACAGTCTCTTCAATAAATGGTGCTGGGAAAATTGGACAGCTATGTATAAAAGAATGAAACTAGACCATTCTCTTACACCACACACAAAGGCAAATTCGAAATGGATGAAAGACCTCAACGTGAGGCAGGAATCCATCAAAATCCTGGAAGAGAACATAGGCAGTAACCTCTTTGACATCGGCCACAGCAACTTCTTTCAAGACACGTCTCCAAAGGCAAAGGAGACAAAAGCAAAAATGAACTTCTGGGACGTCATCAAAATAAAAAGCTTCTGTACAGCAAGGAAACAGTCAACAAAACAAAGAAGCAACCCACAGAATGGGAGAAGATATTTGCAAATGACACTACAGACAAAGGGCTGGCATCCAAGATCTATAAAGAACTACTCAAACTCAACATCCAAAAATAAGATGAACATATCAAAAAATGGGCAAGAGACATGAAGAGGCACTTCTCCATAGAAGATATACAAATGGCTAATAGACACATGAAAAAATGTTCAGCGTCACTAGCTATCAGGGAAATTCAAATCAAAACCACACTGAGATACCACCTTACACCATTCAGAATGGCCAACAAGACAGGAAACAACAAGTGTTGGAGAGGCTGCGGAGAAAGGGGAACCCTCTTACACTGTTGGTGGGAATGTAAACTGGTGCAGCCACTTTGGAAAACAGTGTGGAGATTCCTTAAAAAATTGAAAATAGAGCTACCTTATGACCCTGCAATTGCACTACTGGGCATTTACCCCAAAGATACAGATGTAGTGAAAAGAAGGGCCATATGTACACCAATGTTCATCACAGCAATGGCCACAATCGCCAAACTGTGGGAAGAGCCAAGGTGCCCATCAACAGATGAATGGATAAAGAAGATGTGGTACATATATACAATGGAATACTATGCCTCCATCAGAAAGGATGAATATCCAATTTTGTAGCAACATGGACTGGACTAGAAGAGATTATGCTGAGTGAAATAAGCCAAGAAGAGAAAGTCAAGTATCGCATGGTTTCACTTACTTGCGGTGCATGAGGGGTAACCTGGAAGACAGTGGGAGAAGGAAAGTAAAGGGGAACTAGGGTAAATCAGGGAAGGAAATGAAACAACAGAGACTTTGGACACAGAAACAAACTGAGGGACTTGGAGGGAGGGGTTGGGGGGATGGGAGAGCCTGGTGGTGGATACTGGGGACACCTAAATGTGGAGCACTGGGTGTGGGGAATGGGGAATGAATCTTGGAACACTGGAAAAAAAATTTAAGTAACAATAAAAAAAAGAAAGAAAAAGGAGAAAAAAATTTTAAAAAAATTTAAATTTAAAAAAAGAATTTTTAATTTTGATGTAGTCCTATTTATTTTTTTTAGATTTATTTATTTATTTATTTGCCTGTACTTTTGGTGTCATATCCAAGAAATCACGATCATATCCAATGTCATGAAGTTTGTTCCTCATTTCTCCTAAGAATTTTATTTTAGCTCTTACATTTAGATCTTTGATCTATTTTGAATTATGTTTTGTATATGTTGTAAAGTAAGGATCCAGCTTCATTTTTTTGCATGTGATATCCAGTTTTCTTAACAATATTTGTTGAAAAGACTGTCCTTTCCTCCACTGAATGATAATGGCACCTTTGTTGAAAATCATTTGATGTAAATATACAGGCTTATTTCTGGGCTCTTTGTTCTATTCCATTAGTCTGCATGTCTTTCTTTAAGCTAGTATAGCTGTGGATTTTTTTTTTGTAAGATTTTATTTATTTATTTGACAGAGAGAAACACAGCCAGAGAGGGAACACAAGCAGGGGAAGTGAGAGAGGGAGAACTAGGCTTCCCGCCGAGCAGGGAGCCCAATGTGGGACTCGATCCCGGGTCTCCAGGATCATAACCTGAGCTGAAGGCAGAGGCTTAACCAACTGAGCCACCCAGGCGCCCCGTGTGGATTTTTTTAAATATTTTATTTATTTATTGAGAGAGACAGTGAGTGAGAGAGAGCATGACAGGGAAGAAGGTCAGAGGGAGAAGCAGACTCCCCATGGAGTTGGGAGCCCGATGCGAGGCTTGATCCCGGGACTCTAGGATCATGACCTGAGCTGAAAGCAGTGGTTTAACCAACTGAGCCACCGAGGTGCCCTATAGCTGTGGATTTTATAGATGCCATTTAATACTTTGAGAATGTTCCCTTCATTCCTACTTTACATTATGAAGTTTGTTCGATTTGGCCAAATGCTTCTATATCTGTTGAGATGGTCATGTGATTTTTGTCCCTTATTTTATTAATATGATGTTTAACTTGGTTTTCATACAACCAATCTTGCATTTCTTGGATAAATTACACTTCGTCATGCCACATAATCTTTTTTTAGTGTGTTGGTGGTTTTGGCTTGCTAGTATTTTGCTGAGAGGTTTGCATCTATATTCATAAGAGATATTGGTCTGTAGGGTTCTTCTTGAGATGTCTTCAGTTTTGTTAGAGCAAAACATGCTTCATAGAATGAGTTATGGAATATTCCCTTCTATTCTATTTTTTTGGGTGAGATTAGAAAGGATCTTATGTGTGTGTATATATATATATAGCCATCTGGGCCTAAGATTTTCTTTATAGAAAGTTTTGTTTGGTTTGTTTGTTTATTTGCAGTGGAGTTTGTTGTTTTTAACTTTTGATTACTAACTCAGTCTCTGACTTATAACAATCTATTCAGATTCTCTATTTCTTCTTCTTTTTTTTAAAGATTTTATTTGTTTGAGAAGGAGAGAGAGTGAGAGTGAGAGGACAGAGAGAGCAAGAAGAGGGAGAAGTAGACCCCACACTGGGCAGGGAGCCTGATGTGGAGCTCGATCCCAGGACCCTGGGATCATGATCTGAACATAAGACAGTCAGTTAACAGACTGAGCCACCCAGGTTCCCCTCTCTATTTCTTCTGAAGTCAGCTTTTATAATTTTATGTGAATTTGTGTCTTTCTGGGAATATGATCATTTTATTGAGTACCTAATATGTATGCATACAGTTGTTCATAGTATTCTTATAATCCTTTTTATTTCTGAAATTTGGTCATGATAAACATCTTTTCCCCCTATTTATTTATTTCATAGAGAGAGGCAGAGAGACAGAGGGTGCCCACAGGGGCACAAGGAGAGGAAGAATCTCAAGCAGACTCACTGCTGGGCATGGACGTGATGTGAGGCTTGATCTCACCACCATGAGATCATGACCTGAGTTAAAGTCAAGAGTAGGACGCTCGAACTGTTGAGCCAGCCAAGCGCCCCATGATAATCTTTAAGTTCTTATTTTAGTAATGTGAGTGTTGTCTCTTTTTTTCTTGGCTAGTCTAGTGAAAGATTTATTAGTTTTGGAGCTTTCAAAATACCAACTTCCAATTTTCTTGATTTTCTCTTCTGTTTTTCTAATCTCTATTTCATCATGTTCTAATTTATGTTTATTAATTTCTCCCTTTTGCTTGCTTTGAATTTGATTTCCTTTCTCTCCCCAGTTACTCAAGATGGATAGTTATTTGAGATCTTACTTATTTTTTAATATAGGCATTTATAACCCTAAATTTCCTTCTAAGCACTGCTTTCACTGCATCCTGTAAGTTTTGGTATGTTGTGTTTTCATTTTCATTTATCTTAATTTCTAATTTCCTTTGGGAGTTCTTTTTTGACTCATGAGTTGTTTGAGTATGTTGTTCAATTTCCATATGTTTACTGATTTCTAATTTCATTCCATCAAAGTCAGATAATATACTTGCTACGATTTCAATTCTTTTAAATTCGTTGAGGCTTGCTTTATGGCCTACCAATCGTCTATCCTATGCCTGACATGAATGTGTTGTGCGCTGTTCCTAAATATCCTATAAATATCTAATGGATCTAGTTGCTTTGTAATATTGTTCAAATTTTTTATTTCCTTTTTGACCATTTGCATACATTGTCTGTATTCTTTATTGAATGTTGAATATTAAAAGTCTCCAACTACTATTGTTGAATTGTCTGTTTCTCTTTTCTTTTCTTTTCTTTTTTAACAGCCAGAGAGGGAACACAAGCAGGGGGAGTGAGAGAGGGAGAACCAGGCTTCCTGCTGAGCAGGGAGCCCGATGGGGGGCTCGATCCCAGATCTCCGGGATCATGACCTGAGCTGAAGGCAGTCACTTAACCAACTGAGCCACCCAGGCACCCCTATAGAGTTATATTCTTTGTTGGAATTAGAGATGACCAAGAATTTGGCTTATTGCTATTGATTTTTTTGCATATTTGAGCACACATCAGCCCACTGGAAAACATGTTTTGATATCAACACCTATGAATTTTTATATCTTGTATCTTGCCTGCAGCTAAAATTGTATCATTAAAACTATCCATGTGTTTATGTGTCTGATTTAGAAAGAACTTTCCTTCTCATTATGTAATTATATAATGTTGCCATATCTTGAAAGAGTATTTATAAATAAGAGTATTTATAAAGTGTATTTAAAAAACCCTTCCTGGGGCACCTGGGTGGCTCAGTTGGTTAAGAGACTGCCTTCGGCTCAGGTCAGGATCCCGGAGATCTGGGATCGAGCCCCCCATCGGGCTCCCTGCTCGACAGGAAGCCTGGTTCTCCCTCTCTCACTCCCCCTGCTTGTGTTCCCTCTCTGGCTGTGTTTCTCTCTGTCAAATAAATAAAATCTTTAAAAAAAAAAAACTCTTCCTAGTTGGCTAATAGAGTAGTTGGATCATTTTTAACCCATTCCAACAATCTTTGCCTTTCTTTTTTTTCTTTAAATATTTTATTTATTTATTTGACAGAGAGAGAGATCACAAGTAGACAGAGAGGCAGGCAGAGAGAGAGGAGGAAGCAGGCTCCCTGCTGAGCAGAGAGGCTGATGCGGGCCTCCATCCCAGGACCCTGAGATCTGGGATGAGCTGAAGGCAGAGGATTTAACCCACTGAGCCACTCAGGCGCCCCAATCTTTGCCTTTCTATTGGAATGTTTAGTCCATTTACACTCCAAGTAATTACTGATAAGGTCAGATTTATGTCTTCCATTTTGCTATTTGTTTTCTACATTCTTATATCTTTTTGGTTTTTCCCATTACTCCATGGCTGCCTTCTCTACTTAAGTATTTTCTAATATACCATTTTAATTCTCTGTTTATTTTATTATACTTTTTAAAAAATATTTTATTTATTTATTTGACAGAGAGAGATCACAGGTAGGCAGAGAGGCAGGCAGAGAGAGAGGAGGAAGCAGGTTCCCCTGCTGAGCAGAGAGCCCGATGCGGACCTCGATCCCAGGACCCTGAGATCATGACCTGTGCTGAAGGCAGAGGCTTTAACCCACTGAGCCACCCAGGGACCCTATTTTATCATACTTTTGGCTGCTTTTTTAGTGGTTGCCCCAGGGATTACAATAAACATATTAATTTAAAATAATCTAGTTTTGACTGAGGCTAATTAATTTCAATAGTACACAAAGACCTTGCTACAATGTAGCTCTGTTCCCTGCTTCCTCTTTTGTCTTATTGTCAAACAAATTACATCTTGATACGTTAGGGGTTCACATTTTTATAATCATTGCTTTATAGAGTGGACTTTTAAATCATATATGAAAAGAAAATGCTTACAAAAATACAGAATACTCTTTTTATGCTTAGCTATATATTTATCTTTTCAGTAGTTTTTGCTTTTTCATGTGGATTCAAGTTTTTGTCTCGTGTCCTTATATCCAACCTGGAGGACACTTTAGCATTTCTTATATGGTGGGTCTACCAGTGACAAATTCTCTTGTGGGTTTTATTTGGAAACGTCTTAATTTCTCCTTCATTGTGAAGGGTACTTTTGTTGAATATAAATTTTGTGGAGGTTTTTTTCTTTCACACTTTGAAGGCAGTCTCCTTCAAGCCTCCATGGTTTCTGATTGAGGATCTATTCTAGGTGATGAGTCACTTCTTTCTCACTGCTTTCAAGATTCTCTCTTTGTTTTGGGGTTCAGCAGTTTGTGATGTGTGTTGGTATAGATTTTTTTGGCTGATTCTATCTGAAATAGTTTAGCTTCTGAAATACGCAGATTAATGTTTTTCATAAAAGTTGGTGAGATTTTTTACTATTGTTCTTTCAAATAATTTTTGTGCCTTTTACCTCCTTTCCTTCTAAGAATTCCCTATGTGTATGTTTTTATGGTTAATGATGCCCCACAAGTCTCTTATACTCTGTTCATTTGTCTATTCTTTTTTCTTCCTGATCCCAGACTGCATAATCTCAATTGATTTACCTTGAAATTTCTGATTCTTGATCCCATTAGTTCAAAGAGCTATTGAGCTCTTCCAGTAATTTTTCGCTTTAAATATTCTCCTTTTCCAGTTCTAGGATTTCTATTTGGTTCTTTTAAAATAATTTCTATTTCTTTGTTGACAGTCTCTATTTGGCAAGACATCATTCTCATACTTTAATTCTTTAGACATATTTTCATTTGGTTCTTTGAACAATAGCCAGTTTAAAGTACTTGTCTAATAAGTCCAACATCTTGGCTTCCTGAAAGATAACTTCTACTTTTTCCCTCTGTGAATGGGTCACACTTTTCTGTTTCTTTGCATATCTCATCCTTTTTCATTGAAAACTGTACATTTTAGGTAATACAATGTAGCAACTCTGAATACTTATGCCAAAGCTGTAGTTGCTTATTTGTTCACCAACTCGTCTGGACCTTTTTATTGATGTCTGTTTCCCCTCCTATATGCAACCTGTTATGTCATTCCTCAGAAGGCAAAATGTTAAGCATTTTCACAGTCACTTTGACCCTCCCCATCCAGGGAGGACAATGGTCCTAGCTGGACTTGCTTTGATTTCTCTTTCTCTGTGGAAAAGACTGTTTCCTTTTATGTTTCTAGATCATCTATCTCTACTGATATCGTAACCAGATTTAATGTCCACTAATTACTATCTTATTGTTCTATTGTTTTTGACAATATGCTGGGGCATAAGTTGCTCTGGTTGATTCAGTTACATTTGGGGTCCCTTTAAAGGAGTAGTCTTTGAATCAGTTTTTGAGACTTGCTCTGACTGCAGTAGAGCTCTTCCTAGCTACCTATTTCCCTGGTTCTGTTGGAAGTAGAGCTGGCCCACCATTTCCTTTGTTGTTATCAGTCTCCTCTTAATTGCCGAGCACCAAAATGTCCAGCGCTTTTGACGGTGTGATTAGGCTTGAACTTCCCCTAGCAGTTCCCTTGAGGAGAACTACAAAGCCCTTTGTTATTCTTATAACCCATCTCTTTCCCTCACTGAAGCTCCTCACCGCTGCTTTGATTCTGGGGGAAGGGACAATGGTCCCCTGCTGTTAGAAGGATGCCCTTGTTTTACTAGCATGGCACTAAAGCAGGGACATAACCCCTCAGCTTTCAGAGATTTTTTCCAACTTGCTTTTTCTGGTATGGAATGTCTGGCTTATGAATGAACTGGGGTAAAGGCAATCAGGACCCAGTATTCTTGGCCTGTCATAACTGGGGTATTGCTTTTGCCTTATGTGTGGCTGATCAGAGGTGGAGGATAGCCACGTGCCTCTTGGCTGCTCTTGTCTGAAATAGAGCTCTTGTGAACATGGAGCTGGAAGGAGATGAGAGGCCGGCAGTTTTCCCCTTCTGGGGTAAATCTGTAGCCCAAGATTGAGCACTGAGAGGGAGAGTTCATCTTATCGATGGTACCCACCTGGAATAGAGCTTCAGGGAGGGAAAGGGGGAGATCATATCTCAGTGCCACAGACTCTCACTATTCTTACCAAGAGTTAGCAGAATATCCTGAATAAGTGTTTTTCCAGGTGCTGTATGCCCTTAGAATTTTCAGACTTTACATGGCTATTTCTCTTAAATAATCTTTGCCAGTTTGGGCTGTTTTGTTTGGGAATGGTCTGCAGAGCTCATCACAGACCATTTCAGAAATGATCCTACTGTGTGCACTAAGTTCTGGGATGATTTGTTACATAACATTATCGTGGCAATAACAAACTAAGTCTCTTTCTCCTAAAATAACACCTAACATTTATGATTTACTCTTCAGTACCCATGGGTAAGATATTAGTCTTAATCTTCACTTTATGTATGATAAAAATGAAGCTCAACAAGTAGTAATTTCTCTGACATTAGACATAGCAACTTTTTTCTAGACATGTCTCCGGAGGAAAGAGAAACAAAAGCAAAAATACACTATTGGGATTCTATCAAAATAAAAGGCTTTGGGGCACTTGAGTGGCTTAGTCAGTTGGGCATCTGACTCTTGATTTCAGCTCAGGTTATGATCCCAGGATTGTGGGACTGAGCCCCACATCAGCTTGAGAATCTCTCCCTCTGCCCTTCCCCCCTTGAGCTCACTCTCTCTCTCTCTCAAATAGATAAATAAAATCTTTTTTTAAAAAATTAATGAAAATGAAAATAAATAAAAAGCTTTTCACAGCAAAGGAAACAACCAAGAAAACTAAAAGACAACATACTGAACGGGAGAAGATATTTGCAAATGATATATTCAATAAAACGCTAAGATCCAAAATATATAAAGAATGTAAACATCTCAACACACATACGTGCATGTGCGTGCGCGTGCACACGCACACACACACACACACAAACTCCCAAACAATCCAATTTTAAAATAGGCAGAAGAAATGAAGAGAGATTTCTCCAAAGAAGTCATATAGATGGACAGCAGACACATGACTCACATCAGGGAAATAAAAATCAAAACTATAATGAGATATCACCTCACATGACACCTGTCTGAATGACTAAAATCTGCAACACAATGAACAACAGGTGTTGGTGAGGATGTAGCTAGAAAAGAACCCTCATGCACTGTTGGCAGAGATGGGAGCTGATGGCAGTCACTCCAGAAAACAATATGAAGCTTCCTCAAAAGGTTAAAAAACAGAGCTACCCTATGATCCAGTAATTACACTACTGGATATTTACTCCCCCCCTCCAAAAAAAAACACAGAAAGACTAATTCAAAGGGATACATGCACCCTGGTGTTTATGGCAGCATTATTTACAATCCAAATTATGGAAGCAGCCCAAGTATCCATCAACAGATAATGGAGATATATATAGATAGATGATAGATAGATAGATAGATAGATAGATAGATAGATAGATAGATAGATAAATATAGATAGATAGCTATAATTTGGCCATAAAAAGGAATGAAATCTTGCCATTTTCAACAACATGGATGGATCTAGAGAGTGTAATGATAAGTGAAATAAGCCAGGCAGAGAAAGAAAAATAATATATGATTTCATTCATATGTGGACTTTAAGAAACAAAACACATGAACAAAAGAAAAAAAGAGAAATTAACCAAAAAACAGATTCTTAACTGCAAAGAATGAACAGATGGTTACCATAAAGGAGGTGAGTGGAGGGATGGGTGAAACAGGTGAATGGGATTAAAAGCACACTTACCTTGATGAGCACTGAGTAATATACACAACTGTTGAATCACTATATTGTAAGCCTCAGACTAATATGACACTGTGTTATCTACACTAGAATTAAATTTTTTAAAAAATAAAAACATTTTAAAATAAATTTTTTAAAAAGTTAAGTTTGGAGAAATCAAGAAAATTCAGGAAATTTTCCCATCTGAGTTTCTTCTTTATAAATACAATGTTTATCCCTGACTCCATTGGGGGAGAGGGAGAAAGTGGACTAGGTTTTGTCTAAACTCTCTTTCTGCTCTAAAATCTAAGGGCTTATGAACCAGGTTGCCACTGCTTTCACCAGTAGCCCTCAGACATTTACCTTTCCAGTATCAGCTAGAGTCAAGCCCACCTGCCTTATCTGATCTCTGTGCCTGAGGGCTCTTTCAGAGCCTGAACATACAGCAGGCCAGATATGCAGGGAAATTAAAGCTTCACAAATGACTGACGGGAGCTCATGTATAAACACTCCAGTTCCCTCCATCCCCCCAGACTCTGCTTCTGGAGGACCCAAACTAAAACTGAGAATCTGGAAATATTGTTGTGAAGCAGAGAAAACTTGACTGAGTGAAATCTGGAGCTGTGCCAGGTGTGGAGAAGGTGTGCACACGATGGGTCAACAGTAAGGGAAGCGAGGGAATGAGCAGATGACCAAGAGCTTTTCAAGGGTCAGCAAGGGCTTGGGAGAAGACAGGTCAAGAGAACTGGAGGAAAGAAGAGAGACTCAGACATAGGCCTGCTCAAAGCCTTGGTGCATGGGAATGTCTAGCCCTCAGTGAGCTTGGACACTAATGGACAGGGAGTTATCTGTGAAAGAAGTCTGCAGCTCTTGTCCACGTGGCATTCCAAAATGTAGATCAGCTCTTTTTATTCATGACTCAATTATGACAACTTTTCACAATGCTTTTACAATGAAAATCATGGATGTAGCCAAGAAACCAAGATTGGGGGCACATCATGACCCCCAACAACAAGAAGGAACTTGCCCTCAGAATGGGAATTTGGAGTAGTAGTATTCTCAAGTCAGTCCATTCCCACCATTCCAGAGAAGAAGGGCCAGGTCAGCACAAACCATAGCTCAGGCCATCCTTAACAAAATTATCCACAGAGTGATCCACCAAGCCCCAAGCCAGACATATTGATACAGAGGCTTGGCCCATTACACTCATGTTTCTGCCCGTCCGATATTGCCTTCCCTCCAACAGTTCTCCACGGGCCAAGCACATCAAGTCTTCCAGCTCCAACAAGCTCCCTTCAGTGTCGCAGCTAAGAGTGCTTGCTTTGGAGCCAAAAGGCTGAGTTGGGATTCCAGCATATGAGTGTGACTTTGGGCAGCTTATCTACATCTTTGTGCCTCAGTCTTCTCATCTGTAGAATGAAGATAATAATAGTTTCCTGAGGAATTAAGGAGTGTGTGTAACAAAGCGAAGAAACCTAGTAGGTACTATCTCAACCAAATGAGTAAAGTTAACATCACCAATAATAAACCATCACAGGCTCCTAACACAATACACTGAGAAGAACACAACATCACTTCTGCCCAAAATACACAACGTGACTTGAATCATGAAGAAACATCAGACAAACCCAAACTGAGAGATACTCTACAAAGTAACTGGCACATACCCTTCAAAAATGACAACTTTTATCTGTATGTATGATATAAAAAAATGGTTCCATTTATTCTTCTGTATGTAGCTGTCCAATTTTCCAAGCACCATTTATTGAAGAGACTGTCTTTTTTCCATTGGACGTTTTTTCCTTATTTGTCAAAGATTAGTTGACCATAGAGCTGAGGGTCCATTTCTGTTCCATTGACCTATGTGTTTTGTTTTTGTGTCAATCCCATACTGTCTTGGTGATCGCAGCTTTGTAATATAACTTGAAGTTAGGTAACATAATGTCCCCAGCTTTGTTTTTTATTTTTCAACATTCCTCTGGTGATTCGGAGTCTTTTCTTGCTCCATGCAAATTTTAAGATTATTTTTTCCAGTTCTGTAAAGAATGCCAATGGTATTTTAATAGGAATGGTATTGAAAGTGTAGATTGCTCTGGGCAGCATAAACATTTTAACAGTGTTTACTCTTCCAATCCATGAGCATGGAATGTTTTTCCATCTCTTTGTGTCTTTTTTTGTTGTTGTTGACATATAACGTGTTATTTGTTTCAGGGGTACAGGTTTGTGATTCATCCGTCTTACACAATTCACAGCGCTCCCCATAGCACACACCCCCTCCCCACTGTCCCTCGCCCAGCCTGTATGTGTCTTATCTACACTAATGAATCATTGAAAACTACATCAAAAAGTAATTATGTATGATTTGTTGGCTAATCAAACATACTATAAATAAATAAATAAATAAATAAATAAATAAATAAATAAAATGGGATTTAAAAAAATGACAATGTTATGAAATATAAGGAAGCGCTGACTGAAAAAAAAACTGGGAGAACAGACACATGAAAAAATTTTCATCATTTGTCACCATGGAAATATAAATCAAAACCACAATGAGATTACACCGTTAGAATGGCTAAAATCAACAGGACAGGGAACAACAACAAATTTTAATGAGGCTGTGGAGAAAGGGGAACCCTCCTACACTGCTAGCAGGAATGCAAACTGGCACAGCCACTCTGGAAAACAGAAGAGAGGTTCCTCAAGAAGTTAGAGATAGAGCTACTCCCTGACCCAGCAAGTGCACTACTGGGTAGTTACCCCAAAGAGACGCAGTGAAAAGGGACACATGCTCCCCAGTGTTCATCGCAGCAATGTCCACAAGAGCCAAGCTCTCCAAGGGTCCCAGGTGTCCTTCAACAGATGAGTGGATAGAGAAGACATGGTTCATGTATACAATGGAATATTACTCAGTCATCCGAAGGGATGAATATCTACCATTTGCATTGATATGGATGGAGCTGGAGGGGATTACGCTAAGTTAAATAAGTCAGTCAGGGAAAGGCAATTATCACTCATATGTGGAATATAAGAGATAACACAGAGGATCATAAGGGAAGGGAGGGAAAACTGAATGGGGAGAAATCGGAGAGGGAGCCAAACCATCAGAGATTCTTGACTAAGGGAGACAAACTGAGGGTTGTGAAAAGGGAGGTGGGGGCAGGTAACTGGGTGATGAGCATTAAGGAGGGCATGTGATGTGAAGCGCACTGGGTGGTACACACAACTAGTGAATTATTGCGCACTACATCAAAAACTAGTGATGCACTATATGTTGGCTAATTGAATTTAAATTAAAAAGAAAATAAAAGGAAAGGAAAGGAAAAGGAAAAGGAAAAGAAAAAGAAAAAGACGCAGAGACAACTAAATTCAGTACATTGGTCCAGGATATAATCCTTTCTTCCAGAAAGGAAGAAAGATGAAGGAAAGAATTTTTGTCCTGTTTTCTTTAGCTATAAAAGACTCTATTGATGCAATCAGTGAAACCTGGTGTGTGGGTTCCATGGTAGTATTGCATCAGCGTTAAGTTTCTAATTTTGATGAGTGCATTGGCTATGTAGGAGAGTGCTGCAGTAAGAGCTTTAGTATGAAGACTAATTATAGCTATTAAATTAAGTAATTAGTCTGCTGAGCACAGTCTGTCATATATAATTTTGTTGTTTATCTGTTTAGCAGACAGATGTTTGGTCACGAAGGGTGTTACACATTTTTAACAATCCTAAGATCTAATATTCTGTCATACAAATGTGTTTACCCAGCGGACACTGAACTTGATCTGGATTTGCCAGCCACTGGGCCAAGCATAGGAATGCAAAGAGATGAGTACCAGGTCCAGACCCTTGGGGTGCACCTGTTCTGGTGGGAGAGGATAAGGATTGCCTCAACGGGAAGAACAAGAGTATGCAGGTCACTGACTGGTGAGACAAGGAAAACAGTCGAAATTCAAAGGAGGGAAAGGAATCTGTATAGAATGAAAACAGAAATGAAAGGAAGACTTAGCAAGATCAAAAAGGCCCTGTTTTAAATTACCTTTTTTGTGTTTTCTCTGAGGTGAGTTTGGGTTTGCCTGTAAAGGTGAAAAGACAAGAGGCGGCATGTGTTCAAGGGTAGTTCGAGGATCCTCTTTCACAACAGCGAAGACTGGAAATTTGTGGCTAAAGAAATCACATTCATACGTCAGATTACCATGCAGCCTTTAAGAAGAGTTGGTCTTCTCCCTTTAAGTCACAGTTGTGGTAACTTGGGAAAAGGTGTGACTAGGAGTGGGCAAGAGGGGCAGGTTGAGAGCTGGGAGGTGTTCTACATCGTGAGGGTTGGTAGAGACACAGATGTGAACATCTGCAAAAACGTCATCAAACCCCACATGTAGGATTGCACTTTACCATATGGAAGTTACAGAACAATTTTTTAGAAACTCTAAAAAATTATTTTCTTTATATATTGATGAGGAATTATCCAGGGTACACTGTTAAGTGAAAATGTATACACAACAATGTATCTAGAATGCAATCTGTGGGGGGGAGGGGCTTCAAAAAAGGAAATGTATACACTTTGATCCTGTTTCCTCAAACTTCATTAGAAGGGGGAGGAGAGATGACCGAGGCATTGTCCCCAGGACAGAAAAGAAGGGGTGGCCGTGGGCTTGGTGGGAAGTAGTCATGTGGGAAGAGTAGCCAAGGGAAGGGAAAAGCTAAAGCAGGAGAGGGTGCATCCATTGTCATGTTAACAGCTCAGATTATGCGTGTTCTGTGGGCTTAAGTCATTTGAGGCTGACAGCTCTGAGGGATGAGATCTAGACATATGATCTTGGAAGGTGTGTTGGGGAGTATGGACTGGGAATGGATTTAAAAAAATGGGAAGTAGGGTGATCGAGGGAGAGAAACGAAACGACAGAGACTTTGGACACAGAACAAACTGAGGGACTTGGAGGGAGGGGGGTGGAGGGATGGGAGAGCCTGGTGGTGGGTACTGCGGACACCTAGAGCGTGGAGCACCGGGTGTGGGGAATGGGGAATGAATCTTGGAACACTGGGAAAAAAATTTAAGTAACAATAAAAAAATAAAATAAAATAAAATAATTCTTTTTTTCAACAAACAAGTCCCATGTCAGATTCTATAGCTTGATTTCATAATAGATTTCTTACTCAACCAAGAACTCGTTTATTAACATTGGATAGGCATTCACCTACACACCGACACAGACAAACGTGACCAGGAGGGCTCAGGAGAACTGTCGTGCAGAGGAAACCGTGTGACACCCTGTTTAATCCCCACACACAACCCGCTCCTACCCCCACCGCCCGCTGGCCTCCGTCGTCTGGCTGTGTACTGCCACCCAGTGTCCGTCCAACAGACTGCACCAAGCACATCCCCAGAAATGTGAATTCCGAAATAATGGAATACATAAGGTGAGGAATGAGGCATTTTATTATGATTGAAAATATACTAGAAACTATGCTATACA
>PITA01031580.1:0-15115 GCA_004023965.1 Spilogale gracilis
GCAACCCCTCAGAGGGCTGCAAATGGCCAGTGTGGATGCCTTCATATGAAACCTGAGATAAATTATTTAGAAAGCTTAAAGTCCATGGGAAATTTTTTGTATATATATTTCAAGTGGGAAGAACATGATTTCTCCAGGGAGGAGAATGAAGTTTAAATTGAAAGAAGTAAACCAAACAATTAAATGGTATTTGCCACCTAACACATTGTTTCTCCTTTATATGAAGCCCAGACTTCAAACCCAAACAAATTATAGTCCAGGGTGTTGTCTAACTCAGGGCTTGAAATAATTTCCAGATGGTTCCTTAAATCCAAATTCAGGTATCATAAAAGAGCCAGAAGGAGATTCTAGAAATTATACTATATAAGAATTCCCCCTAAACCCTGGAAAATAAATTCTAAGGAAATTATCTAGAAGAGATGGCTTGAGCACATTCACAATTTTTTAAGTGTTTTGATCACAAGTATACAAAATGGTTTTCCAATTGCTTTCATTTAGTCCTATGAGAGAACTTTTGGATTGACAGATCAGAGAACTACTGTGGTTTTGGGCAAAATACTCAGTAAAGTATCTGATGGTGAATGGTGACATGTGGGTTGGAAAGTAGCAATGTGAGATGTATTCACAAGTATGATTACCAGTCCCAAGAATTATAAAAATATGAAACCCAAGGGATAATTCTTCATTCAGATGAGACTCTGCAAGTATAGATGGGAGCCCCTGGTTTCTACGCTTGGTTCCCTTCACTTTCTCAGCTTTTATCAGTGACTCAGAAGACGATATGGGAGGTAGGCTTATCAGATTTGCAGATGGCAAAAAGCTGGGAAGAATCATTAATATAATAGATAGCAGAATTGAAATTCAGAATGCTCTCAACAAGCTGTGCCCAAACCCAAAAGATGGAACAGAGTCTGGATGATAATTAAAAACTGCAATTTCATTATTTTTAAAAAATTGATTGCATGAGTTCCTGGCAGATGAGATCTCATTTTTGTGGCAGCTTATGTGAAAGATATCTGGTTAATTTAGTTGACCTGGAGCTTAACATGAGCTTACAGTTTCAAGTTGCTGCTAAGTAAGCTAATCTAAATTCAAGCTATACTTAATGGAAACATTCAGATTTGTATTTTTGAAATAGCATTCCAAGGAGTATTAGACACTGTGAAGTTTTAGGAAGTGTTCCATAAAATAGAAAGGATTATACCCTGTGGTCAATTGTGCTCGGGAAATTTTGCATTAAACAAAAACGAAATTTCATGTTGGCTTCTCGGTACTTATTATATGCTAAGATGTATGGTGAATGGAGAAACGGGTCTATAAATAAAAAATACTTCAAATATAATTGAACTCAAGACCCTTTCTCTGCAGAACATAATTGTAACCTAATTTGGGGAATACAGCTTGAAAATTTAGGAAGTCAGAGCCCCCCTTGTCCTCTGCTTCATTAAACCACTACTGGAGGAGTGCTTTCTGGTCTTGGTACCACATTTAGAGAGAAGATGGCAAAGCTTGGGTCTAGAAAGAGGCAAAAAGAGTTTAGAAGCCACATTTAGAATGGAGGGGAGATGCTGAAGAGCAGACATATGCCTGTTCATTCTTTTCTGGGGGCAGAACTTAGACTAGGGACTGAATTTTGCAGGAGGTTCCTTTGGAAGTAACATAAATTTCTCCTGACTGGAGCTATCCATCCATATGAAAAAGCGAACACCTGTAACTGACAGACCATCCACCAATATCTGAAGAAAGGATCCCCCAGTTTTGGTGGAACTTGAACAAATTGATATCTCAGCTCTCTTTCAGATCTGGGACTCCATGACTCCATGAGGTACCTATGTCCTAGGTACCCGGGCCACGTTCACCTGCTTGTGCAGAGGCAAAGCCACACTGTAACTAGGTCATCTCTGCAGGCTCTTTTTTTTTTTTTTTAAAGGATTTTATTTATTTATCTGACAGAGAGAGACACAGCTAGAGAGGGAACACAAGCAGGGGAGTGAGAGAGGGAGAAGCAGGCTTCCTGCCGATGCGGGGGCCCGATCCCAGGATTCTGGGATCATGACCTGAGCTGAACACAGACATCTAACGACTGAGCCGCCCAGGCGTCCCACCTCTGCAGGCTTTTTTGGTGCTCCTTGGGTGTAGGAACCACCACTGAGCCTTCTCTCTCTCTGTTGCCCTCTTGATCTTACTCCCCGATATCCCCCATAAATGACGATCATTAGAACCTATAGGTGGCCTAGACAGCTCTGCCTCTTCCTGCTCAGAAAAAGGCTGTGCCATCCTAGGGCCACTTCCATGCACACACTCTTTGTGTCCCTCTGCAGGTCTGGGGAGCACCCAGCCTCTCTTCAGCCTGGATGCCTGCCGGGGGATCCTGGCTCTGCTGGACGTATCTTTTTGGGTTCGTGGCAGGAAGCCTGCTGCTGCTGGTGGAGAACTTTGCACTGGGCCAAGCTGCAAGGATTGAATCCCAATCCCAGGGCTTCTTAGTCATGTGATCTCCGACAAGTCATGTAGCCTTGTTGTGCCTTTAGGCCCTCGTGTGCAGCATGGAGAGGCTATTAGAAGCGACTCTCTAGTATCAGTGGGAGAATGCATTTGGGGCAACCCAGGCACAGTGCTTAGTGCTGCCATCCAAGCAGTCTTGTATATTACCTATGAATAACAAGAATCTTACTTGCCGATAGTGAGGATGAGGCAGCCGCAGTAGAACTTAGGAGCAATCCTCCCGGTAACAAGAAGCTGTTATAAGAGCCTCAGGCTCCCGAGTTTTCCAGGTGGTGACCAGGCAGTGGCTGCTCCCACTCACAGAGCAGGGAATCAGAGGTCCATAAGTTCCATGGTATGCTACAGCCTCCTTTTCCTGGCTCTCAGCCCTGTGATGTTTCTAGCAAAAAAAAAGTAGACAGTTGAATCATAGTTTAATTATCCATGGTGCAGAGAGGCACGTAGAATGGATAGTGTGTGTGTGTGTGTGGGGGGGGGAGATGAGGGTTGCAAATAATAAAAAGTGGTCTCCACACAAACGTCGCAGAAGACAGCGTGTGACGGTGGGCAGGTGCACAGGCATTGGGGGAGGGCCCAAGCTTATCGCTGGCTGCATGAACTTCAACAGGATTAGACTCTCTGAGCTCCCATTTAATCATCCATTTGGGGGGGTTAGTGAATACATAACTCACCTATGAGGTGAAAATGAAGTAACGTAGGTCAAGCATGGACCTCAGGCTCAGGCAGAGCTGTGTGTGGGGCTATTTTGACCCAATCTCTCTGACGCAGAGGTATTTGGACATGATCTATAAAGCCTAATCATTAAGCTTTTAACTTTTCATAAAATGACTAAATACAAGAGCCACCCTGTGACGGAGTCCCTCCAGAAGTTGGTTTTAACAATAATGGGGGGAAAAGTTCCTGTTTTTTATTTAAATCCCATCAAATTGGCTCTGTCAGAATATCCTGTCTCCCTAAATGCTAGCTGTGGTCATCACTGTCATCCTCTCCGTCCTCAGTCTTCCCCAGTGCAGCTGTTTCTGGCTCCTTCTGTCCCTTCCTAGCAAGGGTAAGGGAGTCCTGGGCTGGACCGACCAGCCAGCAGAGGCCAGGCTGGGCCACCAGACACGAAGCAGGGTTGTGCACAGAACGCCGCTGTGCAGAGGGCCAAGGACTGCTCCCAGAGGTGTGAAAGCAACTCCCTAGTCGGCTTGGACCTTAACCCTCTATCAGCTTAATGCATCGGGCACTGTGAGCATCCAGGAGTTCAGAGACCTGTGGAAGCAACTGATGCTGTATCAGGTAAGGACAAGTCTTCACCACACCTCCTTGTTGGGGGGTGGAGGGGCGTGGGGCAGAGATGGCACTTCTGTGAAGCTGTGTAAGGCGCCACTCCCCTTTCAGCCCTGTGTACCCCACTATTCGCCCACTGCTCTACCCTCCCTCAGTGCATCCACCTTCCCTCTCTCCTAAGCCCAGCCTGTTGCAATAATCTCCTGGATTTCTAAAGTGCATGTCTGATCATGTTGCTTCCTTGATGAAAGCTTTTTGAAGACTCCCCATGGTCTTCGGATAAGGTCTGAACTCCTTAGCAGGGCGATTAAAGTCCTTCATCAGTTGGCTTCCTCCTTTCCCAGTTCTTACGCACACTACTCCCCTTGCCTCCTGAGCCTGAAATCTGCAGCCCTTCAAGCTTTGGAGGATGTGCCTAAGTCAGGTACATTTAGCTATGCCCAGACTGTCTATCCAAATGACAAAAACCCCTCCATTTCTCAGAAGCCTGGGCCCTCTGCCTATTCTTGTCCTGGCAGCAGGCCCTGCTGGGGTCCCATGCTGGCCGAAGGGCTGTGGCAGCATGCACACTGGGATTCCCAAGCTTTTGATGTGGGTTCTGTGCAGGAGGTTTTCCACAAGCACGACAGTCATCGGTCGGGATACCTGAATAGGACTCAGCTGCGGGCTGCCATGAGGGACGCAGGTAGGCCCAGGCTGAGCAGGTCCCGCAGGGAGCACCTGCTCCGGACCGCGGGAGGGGGTGGCAGGGGCGCAGAGTTGCTCCCTGAGTCCAGAGGCCTGAGGTTGTGGATCTGCAAGTTATGGAGACGTGTGTTGTCACTGTCACTGTGGTGGGAGGTGACAGCGCTGGGGGTTGGGGCGTCCACACTCCCTTAAACACCAACACTGAGTGCTAATCCCCACTTAGCAGAGAGGAAGTTACAGCTCAGAGAAGTTTGGTAACTTGTCTAGAGCTTGAATCCAGGACTCTCAGGCCCCAAAGGGGATGTTCTGGACCACTGTTGACCAGACTGTCTTCTGCCTTGAAGACCAGCATTCACTCGATAAAAAGATCCTCATGCTGGTGGCCTAAGGGGGCAGGAATGGGGAGTCGAGAGGGAGATGAAGTTAATGGACTCAATAATCAAGCAATGCATACTGAACCCCATAAAAGAAGACCCCCGTGTTATCAGGATCTGGGGCCTGGAAGGGGAGGGACAGCTGAAGGGGTTTCAGGGTGTGGGGCGGTGGCAAGAGGTCCCCAGCACCCATGGCAGGAGTCTGTGTTCGATGCAGGAATCGTGCTCAGTGACGACGTCTGCCAGCTGATGCTTGTCCGCTACGGCGGCCCCCGCCTCCAGATGGACTTCGTCAGCTTCGTACACTTGATGCTGCGAGCGGAGAGCATGGAGGGTGAGCTGCTGGGAAGGAGGCGGGGCCGGCGCCTCCTCCACACTCCTCATGGATTGCCCCGCCCCCGCCCAGTCTCCGTCCCCCATCCTGGGAGGACAGCCACGGGCACAGGAACAACGGGCCAGGAGCTATGGGGCACGCTGGCTCCATGTCCGAAAGCCCCAGCTGCATCGGGGTTCCCGCGTACTCACGTACACCCTGCCTGTCCCAGGGGCAAAGGTGTGGGGCCACTCCCTCACTAGGGCAGAAAGCAGGCTCCCAGGAGAGGGGAGGAACCAGCTGGTAACGTTTCCATCACACCTTAGCCGTGTTTCTTTCTGCTGCACGTTCACAGACGCCTTCCAGAACTTGACCCAAGATGGCAAAGGGATCTACCTCCAGAAGCCAGAGGTAAGCTAGGCAGAGGGGGCCATGGCGGGTCCAGGCTCCTGTGAAGGAGTGGGGTTCCAGGGCCTTCGTTCTACTGAGTAGGGTATGTAGCCTGGAACTCATGGTGCTCCTCCGTTCATTCGTCCACTCTTTACTGAGCGCTCAGTCTGGGCTGAGAGCATAGGCAGGGCCCTAGACCCTGACTCAGTGCACCCAGTGACTGTGACCACAATAATGCTGTGGGACAAATCCACCCACCTTCAGCTGTGACAACACTCACTGAGTTCTCCAGTTATATGTCTGGGAGTCAGTGGGTCTCCACTGCCTGGCTGGCTCGTAATGGGTGGGTCTTCTGGGGCCTTGGTCAGGGCACCTTCATTGAAGAAGCGCTGGCCAGGCTGGTCGCATTGTCTCCGGACAAGGGCAGACGTACAGGGGAGCGAGCTTACACACACGGGGTCTCCAAGATCACACACGTCGTGTTGTGCAACTCATTCTCTTGTCCAAAGCAAGTCACTTCCAACACACGGGGAAATAGCCTTCTCTGTCATGAGAGGCACCTCAAAGCCACTTGCAGAGGGCATGGACACAGTGGGTGAGGACCCAGGCCAGCAATGAACTCCAGTACAGACAGTAGTAGGGGAGCTGGTGCGAATAGGACATTTCACAGAGGACTTTCTGGAGGAGGCGAAAACAAAGTTGAAACCTTGAGGATCAGAAGGAGCCAGGGAGGCTGAGTGGAGAGAATGGCTCAGGCTAGAGGGAAGAGGGTGTGTGGTCCCGGTGAGAGTTGAGAGAATGACAAAACTGGCTCAAGATGAATCTGAAAAGATCAGGGTCGGATCTTTCTCAAGAGCTGCCTTCCCCCTGTGGGCAGGGATGCTGATCTTTTCTGAGTAGCCTCTTTTCAAACCTTATACAGTGGTTTGCACGTAATAATAGGAGCTTGACAAATGTGTGCTGAGAATGAGATATGCCAACAAGACAAATCTGCGCCTGATACCGACAGTCTTCCCTGATGAGTCAAGCCGCATGGATTTACTGAGCACGTACTGTAGGTCAGAGGCAGTGCTAGGTAGTGTTTGCTGCAAAGACATTGGAATCTGGAACTAAATTACCTGTTTTTTCTTTGTAAAAACACTTCCTCTGTTAGGCTGCTTAAAAAGGGTCTAGTAAAAGCTGGGGTTTCTTCCTATCCATTTGATGTCATATCTTTCCAAGATATCGGGATACTCAGCACAATCTTGCCTCAATCACAGTTATATATGAGTGTGAAGATAGGATTCTGCTGGAGGGGCAGTGGTTAGAATCTTATGGCCCATCCCCATCTCAAATCCGCAAGCTCACGTCCTGATCCCAAGCAGTCAATCCCTCCATAGAGCAGGCTCAGAGCTGGGAGAGCAGGACACCGTGAATGTGCCATTGAAACAGGGCAGCCCACAGCCCGAGAGAGATCCAGCAGTGCAACACGCCATCATGGGAAGAGAACTGGCCTGAGACCTGAGTGGAACCCACAGCACTGCTTGTAACTAGCCGTGGGACCCTAGGCAAATCAACTTCAATATACCTGGGCCTTGGCTTCCCCACATGTGAAGTGAGTTTGCTGGGCCAGGTGGTCTCTAAGTTCCTCTTCAGCTCTGAGCATCTCTGGCTCCACAAGAAGGAGATCCTCAGGGCCATCCAAGGAGGTCTGCAGGGAGTAGTAGCCAACTGGCTGGAATTTCATGCTGGTTTTCTCTGATGCCGTTGGTCACTCCACCATTGTCTTCTTCATCAGCAACATCAGCAGCATCATTCTGATGTAACTGGCCTGGGAAGTGGTTTCGCTAGAGGTCTCCTCTCAGTAAGTCAGAGGGACTGTTCATCACACACAAAGCTGGCAGACAAATGCGCCCATAAATGTAAACATGTAGCACATGCTCCAGTGGATTTCTGCTACCCAGTTGGCTCACACATCTGCATTCTACTGTCTTGAGCATGCCAAATTGAATTTATGGCAGAAAATTGCATTGAAATGGAATACAGAATCAGCCTGTATCTTGAGTATCATCATTCACTCACACCATAAGAAGTCAAAGTTGATTATATTTCAAGTTGATTTATACTTACTACCAGATGGTGTGGTCCCTCTGGCTAAACCATCCATTACTGTCCTGTCTCCATGGCTTCCCAGGAACAAGGGGGAGGAGGTCCCAAGTTCTGGGTCAGGCTCCAGGGTCTAGTGACCGAAAAATGAAATACCCTTAGCTGAATGTCAGAGGTCTGCCTGAACTGACCCTAATTTGCTTCCCCATTATGTCCAGTGGCTGATGATGACTCTGTACTCCTGAGAAGCCTGGGACCCTGTCCACCTTCACCGATGATTCTGCATCTGGCTCAGAGGTAGCCTTAGACTGAGACCAGTCCACACGCGACCCATTTACTGTTCTTCCGACCACGTCTCCAGTCATCCTCTTCTCAGATGGGAAGATTGCTTTTCTGCAGACCTCTCCTTTGGATAGGCAGTGTGCCAAAAGGGAAAGGAGTTAGCAAAGATTGCCTTGAACTTGTAAAGACCGACTACTGTTCTCAGGCCACAACCTTTGCACAAGCAGAGATGATACCTCATGTGACCTAAGCAATCTGATTCCAGAATTGGTTTGCCAACCTTTAATAACACTGCCCTTGTGGCTGTCCAACCTCCATGACCTTAGCCAATGTTATCCCACTTGGGACAATAGTCTAGGTTTCAAGATCTGAAGAGGGACTAATATGCCCTTAACTACATCAGCTCCTAGAAATCAGTGGAAGTCAAGGCTAAATTTCAACTGTGTGGTGGTGCGGTGGGGCTATACTGAGCTTTCAAGAACACAGAAACTGAGAGGATTGGAGGAGTCCAGGTGGGTTGGGCTTGCTCTGGGGTTTGAAGTCACTGGACAGTCTTCTGCTACACTACCTCCAAATGGTTGAAATTGGGGTGGGAACCAATGGATTTAAAACATTTGAATTCTCCCATGTAATAGGTGCCTGCGTGTTTCCTTGACCCATGGACTATCAGAGCCATTTCAAATCAGTCCCCAAAGCCTCTGTGTGCCTACTTTAAAGAAGAACAAAAACTCCATGCTATATCTGTCATAAAACTAAGCAGTGGATGGTTGGTTATCTCTGATTTTTTGAGCTACCTTGCTGCCTCACTTTCACAGCCTCCCTCCCAACCCCAGAACCTGGAGGAAAACCAGTATAAAGGCCATCTCCCAGAGTTAGTACATTTTACTCCCAGGTTAGCAACCCAGAGCCATTTGTTAAAATTCTATTCATTCTTGATTTCCAAACTGTTCTAGAAGACATGACTGTCTGGTTTCCAAGCATGTAAAAGACTCAAGGAGGAGGCTGAATGATGGGATAAAAGGATGTCCATTGGCAGAAGAAAAGGAAACTTGACATTCTGATAAATGGGTACTGAAGAAGGAGCAAACACTTTCTAAGCATGGCTTAAGGAAGTAGAAAAGTATTTTGCTTAGAAAAAGCTTTATTGATTCCAGATGACAAAATGTAAAATGGTTTTCCATAAAGCTCCAGGTATATGATGTATTACTGATTTTATAAATGATGATTATGTATTATAGCGAAGATTTTTGTCTATTTATTTGTCAGTATCTCTGTCTTTAGATTCATTGTAAGTATTTGTTTTAATTAAATAACTACTGCTTTGGTCCCATGAAGGCAATTTGGCAGATTTTTGGGGGTGGGAAGGTGAAACCATCATCCCGTTCGTGACCCTTGGACTACAGTGTAATAGTTTTGCTTGGTGCCGATGGCATTTCTATCGAAGTTACTTAAGTCTGATAGAACCTTGTTTCTAGCTTCTCAGTGGTCTGAACTGCCTTCCTGTGTCACTCATGTGTTACCCTCTCTCATCTGTGGTAACTTAGATGCTCCATGCCATGCAGACCTCCTCCCCCATTCCTTCCAATGCCCCCAAAGCTGAGTTCTGGAGACCAGGGGTAAGTTCCCCGCCCAAATATCCCTTCCCCATACTCTGTCACTCTGGGGCATGTGAGGCAAGTAAATATGTGGGACAGGATGGACCCCACAAGGGTTGGAGTGAGGTCAGGCTGAAGGTCTGAGAAGTGGACGTCTGCATTTCCCTGAAATCAAAAGCCAAAAACTGGATTATGATTGAGACACATAGGAAATGTGCAAACCCAGCAAAGGATTAGCAAGGAATCGGTCCTCAGGTGCCATGATAGGTAAGGTCAGGGAGTCTGAAAGGTTGGGGTGTCCACCCATCCAGCAGCATAAACAAATAGAGCTTATGAGGCTTTCAAAAATCTCGGGGAAAAAAAGGGAAGAAGACCCTAACTGGTGGGGGGGAAAAAAAAAAGGATATTTCCAAGAGAAGACTAAAATACCTGCCCTTTCTCTACCCCTGTTTTTTCTCACTTCCTTATCTCATGTTTTGTACAAAAACTCAGCCACCAACGAGAACCTTCTAGATTCCAGCTGGAGCCTGGGGCAGGGCAGTCAGCAGCAGACTGTAAAGAGCACGGTTTCCCTGCCACCATCACACTGGGCTAGAGAAATGATTTTAGCCTCTGGGATTCTCAATCTGATGTTTCCCCAGTGAAATATCTGCATTTCTATTTACAATGGGGAAAAAGGAGGAAGTGAGTTTCATGGGTCATGGGGAGGTCAAAGTGGGCCAGCTGTGCCGGGCTGAGTTTTGGGGCAGGCTGTGTGTCCGGCTCTCCGTGAGCTTTGGAAAGATGGCCATCTGGGGTCACAGGCCCCACATCCTGAGTACCACGTCCTTTCCAGTGCCCCTTTTTTTGAATCCAGGGGAACAAAACCCAACAAGGAAAGTGAGGAGACGTTGGGAAGCAATGTTCTAGCTGGATGGCACTGGACCTCAGTTTACGCATGTGTAAAATGGAGCCTCAAATGTCTACTTCACTGGGTCATTATAACCATAAATAATGCCGCACTCAATAAATGAAGCATCTCTTTTTCTCCATAGGCAGTACAAATAGTTTTTTTTTTACAACTATTATATTTTATTCTTATTTTTGTGTCTAAGAACAAGTTCCCTCCTACTGAAGGCTCTTCATAGACACCCGGGGTTTCACACTCCGTTTCCACTCTCTTCTTCCTCCTCCACATCGCCTCTCTGAATACTTCACACCATGTCTTTGAAGTGTGGCCTCAGGACTACCCTGGTCGCCAGCGTCAGGGACTCAGCTCCAGGGACTCTAAGAAAGTGGCCGTCTCACCATGAATGCTCCTCTTCCCTCAGGCAAACAGAATCCAGTTTGCTAACTGGTGGTTTCCCGGACCATAGACGGAGCGACTTCTGGGAGACTCTTCTATGAGACTGCAGACGGGCCAGAGCTCGCTCCAGAAACTCTGCTGGGAAATTCAGTTGTGTGGCTGTGGTCCGGAGGGCCACCTCTGGCTTCTAGACACTTGTGCTCGCTGTGGTGCCCCATCCTGAGGGGCTCGCTGGCTAACCTGGCTGGTCAGCACGTGGGGAGGCCCCCTGGGCAAGGAGCTTCCATCTCATCCATGTGTCTATCCGGCCCTACAGCCGAACATCCAGCCCTCAGTGGGAAGACACTTGGCCGCCTTCTACAGTGGGCCAGGCCCTGTGCTAGGCCCTGGTGACCAGAGGGATGGTCTTCCGGGGCGGCAGATGACTGGCAGGTGGCCTGGCCCTGTGACGGGTGGGGCAAGGCTTCTTGAGAGAGGGTGCTTAGTAAAGAGGCTAGAAACTAGAAATCAAGGGAAGAACAACAAAGTTTGCCATGGAGGATGCTGCATGGGCGTATGCGCGGGTGTATGTGTGTGCATGTGTGTGCGTGTGGTGCGTGTGTGTGTGCATGTGTGTGTATGTGTGTGCATGCGTGTGTGTGGTCCGCGTGTGTGTATGCGTATGCATGTGTGTGCATGTGGTGCGCGCGCGCGCGTGTGTGTGTGTGTAAAAGACCAGGGTGAGGGATGGAATCGTTTGGAGAGCATCCAGTGGGTCAGCGGACCCAGAGCTTAGCTCTGATTGAAGGAGCGGTGTGGCCCAGGTGGCCCAGGCAGGCGGTGGCCAGGGCCCTCTAAGCTCAGACATGCAACAGCATCTGGGTCCTCTCCGGCGGGGCTGAAGCATCACCCAAGAATGTCAAGCCTGGACATGAGACCTTCAGGCCCTTCACCCGCAAAGCCAGGAAGTCAGCAAGGTGCAGACAACACGTCTGACCAAAGAACTAAGTCAGACAGAAGAACTGAGTTCAAATCCCTGTCCTAGTTCACCTTAATGAATCTCCACAGCATCACTGACAAAACGGGGAGAACAACACTCACCTCACAAGGTAAGGACCCTAAGAGCCTACCAGCGGTGGGCACCTTTATTCCCCGGTCTGTGGCATGCACTGAGGCTGTCCCAGCACTAGATGGCGCTCTGTCCCCACACAACGGCTCCTTCCCCGGCCGGGAGGGCTGCGAGGGCTTCTTAGGCCCTCAGCCGGGACAACTGCTTGCCTTATTGCCCTCACAGCCTGACTCCGCTCAAAAGGCCAGCTTCAGCCCCACGCAGGCTCACTTGCCTTTTGTTGTTTCTTTGTTTCTGCTTGGTTTTGAATGGATGCCCTGGGCTTTGTTTTATAAATACTATCCTAGAAGTAATGTGTAGCTTTTTGGTTTCTGAGAAAAGCAAAACCATGTTTTTAAGGCCTTATTGTAAATGCATCTCCTTGACAGATACAGCCATGCCCAGGCCACTCACCCATGAGCCCCAGCACCTAGCTTAGCACCTAGCTTAGTGCTGAGCTCACATTTGGGGTTCACTGAATGAATGAACAATTTTTGAAGTAATTCAGGTGAATCCCATCACGAAAAATTCAGTGCCTATTTGAGATGCTAACTGAAGATGTTAGCATAGAAGGGTTGCTTAAAGAAACATAACGATTTTCCTCTAAAAGATTCCCTCTGATGTGGCCCAAGCTAGTTTACTCTGGCCCAGGGCTGTGCCCTGATCCCAGGAGCCGTTCAAACCATCCTCGAAAGCTTATCAGTCTCTCCCTAAAGACATTCTTCTTATCTTGACATTCTGGGGACTTGGACATTGTTTTCTCTTGCATATTCAGAATTCATCCTCCCAGAAGCATTAACTCTCTGGGTCAGGTTCTGGAGCCTTTTACTTTCTGTGGAAGCTGTGTGAGCCGTGGGAGGCAGCTGGTCCTGGGCCAGACCCAGCCTGAGGCAAGGTCAGGCTGGCAAGTCCTTATTTCCACCCTCAGCTTGCTCGGCCTCTCCTGCTTGTGGAAGCAGAAGAGGCCAGAAGCGATGTGGCCCAAAGCAGGCAGGGTGCGCTGGTGGAAGGCGCAGGCTTCACCTTGCTGGAGAGCTGGCTGATTTTTGTTTCCCTGAATAGCTGCCCACGGGGCTGGAGATGAGTTCCCTAACTTCTCAGCTCAACTATTTTAGGAAGTTACATGTGTGTTGGAGGAGATTAGATTGTATAACTTCTATGTCTGCCCCTGGCTGGACAGAACAAATTTGCAAGAGTACAGGCTGGCTTTAAAAAAATAAGATGCCTGCTTGAGTCCAGCTCTCCGGTTTCCTGGTGTAAGTTACCCTCATGAGTCGCAAGTGTTCCCATCTGCAGTCCGGAGGGTGCCCTGTGGATCGCATGGGATCACACACTTCCACAGCTCAGCACAGAGCCGGGCCTCTGCTGGGCCCTCTCTACTAGGGAAAAAGCTAACTGGTTTCTCAACTGGGGCCAAGCAGAGGCCAGAAGGCTCTGGTGCCTGATACCCAAGCTTCCATTCTGCTTGGAAAACATCTCTTGGAAAGCTTTCATACAAAAGTCCTGTTCCCAGATTCATTTTCATTTTGACTGAGCGAAGGGATTGAAATGATGATTGTCTTTGTTCTGATTTCCCTCCCATTGGCCTCACATCAAGTCTCCCCCAAGAGGAAGACTCAGATGCTTCACATTGCCTTCACACAGCTCTCAGACCCATTTGTTCACTGACAGGGATGGTGGGAGGCAACCCTATGGACCCCCAGCCGGCAGCAGCTCAGTCCCAGCGGGCGGGCCCGGTGTGGGCCCCTAGGCTGCCCCCTGACCTTTCACCCTTGGTCCCGCACACACTAGGGCAAGTGGGCCTGCTCCAGGCCCCTTGGCAAGGCTAGCCGTGTGCTAAGCGTCACTCCCACTGAGTGTGGTTGCGTGTTGCCAGGGTGCAGCTCAGATGGGTAACTCACCGAGAACATTCTTTCCTGATCTTTGGCATCCTTGAGTAGGGAGAAATTAGAAATTGTTAGCGTGCCTTGGCCTGGGGTTTAATGCGGAGCTGACCGTGGTGTTCTCGGGGTGCAGACACTCCTCTCCTCAAACTGCAGCCATCTCTGCATGAGTGGAGGAACTTCTCAAAGGACTGGGCTGCAGGCAGGCTTTCTGTGGACCCTGGGGGTCTGTAATAAGCATTTGGGTTTGCGGGCGTTGCGGGGAAGCCGTCCTGTGAGATCGTCCCTCGGGCCTGCTCATCGCTCCATACCCTTGCCCTGTGAGTATTGATGTGCGTGCGCTGCACCCAGGGCACGGGAGTGACGGTGGCTGCAGGTCAGGCAGGGCCGGGCTGTGAGGCTGGAGCTGGGAGGAGAGATCTGAATTCCATGGGCTGTGCTGGGAGTGGTGGGGCCTCCCAGGGGGTGGAAAGGACCCTGGGAGGAGGTGCTGGGGACATCGGACACACACTTGAGCAGAAGCCAGATGGCTTGAGCATACCTCCCCTCTGCCATCGACACGCTGGGTGATTGTGTGGCCTCAGGAACATCATTAAACCTTCCCGGAGTTGGTGGGGACTCCTGCCTCACAGGATGGAGCTGACACAGATTTAACAAGATTTTGAGTGTGAGAAAGCTTTGCACACCATACAGTGGAGGTTTACACACACAGCCGAGGGGTAGAGCTCTGGGCAGAGAGCTGGCATCTCGTGCATGGCTGGATGATTTGAGAATATTTGACTCAGCTCTAGAAAATAAGCGAAGCCAACGGATGAGGCCAGATCATACTACATGTGAGTCAGATGGCTTGAGGGACAAGTAGATGGAGATAAAGGGAAGCACGTGTGTAAACACAGCGAGGGAGGCAGGAGCGGAGCAGACAGAATATTCGCGCCTCACCCGAGGCACGGAGAGCCCCAGACACTCAGGACACAGCAAACACCAAGAGGCCCACGAGGACCTCTGTCTTGCATCAGCCGTGCATCACGGCTCCCCCCCCCCCCCCCCCCCCCCCCCCCCCCCCCCCCCCCCCCCCCCACGGCTCCACTGTAAGCCCAGGAAATGTGGTCAGGGAGCCGGGGCTCCTAGCTGATGACCTGGCCAGCAGCCGCTGTGGCCCGCCAGCCCTTCCCCTGTGTCTCTCTGACAGAGTAGCTGTGTCGTTGGGCACCAGCCCCTTCTGCCTCGTGCGCTCCTTGCTCAAGCCTTAAGTCTGCTGCTTGCGACCCCACAATCCGCAGGAAGGGCTGATGTGGCAGAGACATGATTCAGGGTGCTGGGTGGAAGGGACTTCTCTGTGCCCTCTCCCCACCAGCCC
>PITA01031581.1:0-15027 GCA_004023965.1 Spilogale gracilis
AAGTGAAATGAGGACAAAGTGGAAATACATTTGCCTTAAAAAAACAGCTTCAAAATACTATATTCCTTAATTGGATTAGGATGACCTGCCATACTCTTTCTGCCAGAAGAAAGTTAAATTATCTCTGGAGAAAGAAAACATTATAGGGGCTTCTACAATTATTCATACACAGTGCTTAGCATTTGAGCAAAAATGTCAGTAAAAAGAACCAAGTGACAGAAATTCATAAGAAAAACATAGAAATAGATCAGATCCACAGGAAACTGAGATATTGAAGAAATCAGACATAGGCTATAAAATAATTAATATCCTAAGTGCATTTGCTTCCTCCATGTCATTTCATAGTTGATAAATAAGTCATTTCTTTTTTAGCACTGAGTAATATTCCAAATAGCTGGATGGACCCCAGTTTATTTATCCATTCAACAACTGCTGGAAATCTTGGTTGCTTCTTGGTTTTGGCAGTCACGAATACAGTTGCTATCAACACCCATGTTTGTAAGTTCTTGTGCAGACACAGGTTTTGAACTCCATTAGTTAAAAGGTAAGAGTTTATTTAGTTTCCTAAGAAACTAGAAAATCGTCTTCCTAAAAAGGTATGTCATTTTGAATTCCCACCAGCAATGATCTAGAGTTTCTGTTGTTCCATATCCTTGCCAGAATTTGGTATTGTCAGTGTTTTGGACCTTAGCTGCTGTAATAGATGTATAGTGGTATTTCATTTTAATTTGCATTTCCCCAATGACACTTAATTTGGGCACGTTTTTATTTGCTTATTTGCTATCTATATATAGCAAATAGGTGTTTGTTCAGGTCTTTAGCCTGTTCTTTTTTTTATTCAGTTATTCTTTATTTTGATTGTTGAGTTTTAGGAGTCCGCTGTATATTTTGGATAACAGCCCTTTATCAGATATGTCTTTTGCTCTCTCTCTCCCAACATGGCAGCTCCAGTAATAAAGAAGAATAAGAAGGGGAAGACTATCTCCCTAACAGACTTTCTGGTTGAGAATGGGGAACTGGTGGAGGAAGCACCCATGTCCCTAAACCAGTCAGCTGAGCTTATAAACCAGATAACCTTGGAAGGAGATGTTTCAGACACTTGGCACAGTACCAATGACCATGAGTGTAGGACTCCTCCAGTTGACCATTCTGTCTTGCTCACTGCTCCATGGGCTGCTCAGGAATCTAATATTGAGCAGACCTATCTTCCCAAATTGCCACCTTCACTTTTCTATGGAGCATGCCCTGTGCTGTGACAGAAGACTCTGTTAAGGAATTCTTTGGAGGATTAAATTTCAGTGAAATACATTTACCATGTGAACCCAGCAACCTAGAGAGGCTGAAAGATTTAGGTCATACTAAGTTTGAGGACCTGAGTTGAAATTTCTTGCTTAGTGCCCTGAGCCCCAAATGAAGAGTCTCTAGGCAACAGGAGAATCTGAGTGGACCTTGCTGCTCAAACACAGGATAAAACTAGGAACGATCATTCTTCTGGTGGAGAGAGAAATCAAGATTCTTTTTTTCTTTAAGCATATAATTTTTTATTTGATTTTTTTAAAGATTGTATTTGTTTATTTGACAGAGAGAAACACAGCTAGAGAGGGAACACAAGCAGAGGGACTGAGAGAGGGAGAAGCAGGCTTCCTGCCAAGCAGGAAGCCCAATGTGGGGCTTGATCCCGGATCTCTAGGATCATGACCTGAGCCGAAGGCAGTCACTTAACCAACTGAGCCACCCAGGTGCCCCGAGAAATCAGGATACTGACAAAAGAGATACACACTGGAAGGCCCATCTTGTGACAGACAACTCTGATGACTACCTGCCAAGAAGAGGCAATGATAGCTTTGGAGACAAGTTCAAGATCATTATGATTCTGACCAATATCATAATGGGCATTGAGATGTGGTACCATGATGGCCCACACCAGGATATGGACTGATGTTGGAGCTGGGATCACTGTGATGACTGAAGCAGCAGACTATGACAGAGGCTATGATTCCAGGATAAGCAGTGGCAGAAGAGCAGTCGGTAGTGGGTACCATAGGGATGATGTCTATAGAGGTGGAAGGGACCACTATGAAGACAGATATTACAAAAGAGATGATTGGTCATGGAGATTACTCTCAGGATGATTATAGGCATGATGATAGAGGTGCCCCCAACAAACTGAGTCTAAAGCCTTGGAGTACTTCCAAGAGGATGGTTCTTCTGCTAGCACCTCACAGCCCATTCAAGCAGCCTGTCTATGGAGAGGCAAAGTCTGTTGACAAGGTGCTAGAGAAGAAGTAGAAGAGTAGCTACAGAAGGGACAGGGAAAAGAAGGAACAGAGGGGTGTCAGCTGGATGAAGCAAAACTAGAATGTCAGCCTCAGGGGAGATTCCAAGCTGGCAAAGTAAAGAGCTCAAGAAAAGGAGGGGTTGAGGACAGGAAGTGAATCATCACAGGATGGGACCTCAGCCCAATCTGGCAAAAGTGCATAAAGGAGAGAGCGTGAAAAGTCTCTAGAAAATGAAAAACTTGATTAAGAAGAAGACTGTTATTCTTCAACTTCTAAACCTCCCAAACCTGAACAGCCTCTAAAGGTAATGCCAGCTCCTCCATCAAAGCAGAATGCTTGGGGGCAATGAAGTTCTAGCCATCCTGTTGGACCTCAGAGCTCAGACACAGAGCAGCAACCCCCTTTGGGGGGTGGGGGTGGGGTTCCTGCTCAACCACCTGAGAAAGGACCAGCATGGAAAGATGAAGATTAAGTATGTGGGATGAATGCACAAAAGATCAAAGTGGGAACTCCCCCTGTGGTTCAGGAGATGAGGGAAGAAAGACCACTGGAAGGAGTCATATAGGAAAGTTGGCAAAAGAGGTCAGGTTCCCCAATATGAACCCAAGACAAAGAACCTGAAGAAAATCTGGCATCCAAGTTCAGTTTCAAGTCCAGTTCTGCAAGTAGGCATGCTGCTCTCTCAGTTGATAGTGGAGATGGGAATGAGGGAGAAGATTACATGGAATAGATCTCTACATCCTATGCTTCCTCCTAGTCTTTCACCACCCTGGAACATTCTAGAAAAGATAAAATATCTAGAAAATATCTAGAAAACATAAAATAAAACTCACCATCTCCTGGGGAGAAAAAAAGAAATAAAGGGGCTTGATCTATTAGGATGATTTAATAGTTCTGGGACTGGGGATTTTTTGGAACTTGTTTTAAAACAGAAAGACCTGTGCATACTGGGATATGTTTGCCACAATTTATAGTGGCAAAAGACCAGGGAGCCTGTGTGTCAAACTAAGCAAAGTCTTCCTTGCAATCTCTGGTTTGCTGCATCTCCCACCCTTCCACCAACATAGCCCCAACTCCACTCACCCTGCCTGGGAACCCAGTTTACAGCTCTGATGCCTGCCTGCGCCTCCCCTCTGCGGCCATGTGGCCAGTACCTCTGCCACTATGGTAGTCAAACTCCATCTTTCTCAAGGAGAAATATGAGAACTTTGAAAGTTTTGTATTCAAAAGAGGGAGAAAGTACAGCCTTTTCCTGCTCAAAAAAAGGGGAGGAGTTTGAAGGAAATAAATATATACACAGATTTCTATATCTCTGTCTCTATATTTCTGGAAGAAGAAAACTGGTCACAGGGCTGTCTCTACGAAAACAAACAAGATGGCCAAGGCCCGAGAGTAGGAGGATAGGAGGAAGACTTTCCCTTTTTAGTGTTATTTATTTATTTATTTATTTATTTATTTATTTATTTATTTATTCACATACCATTCACCTGTTTAAAGTGTGCAATTCAACAGTTTCTATATATTGACAGATTTGTGCAAACAAGAGGGAGATTTTTAAATATAAAGAAGTATTTTGTATCTTTTGGATCAGGAATCACGATAGTATATCAATGACTACAATGGAAATTAGTTAATTCATAAGTTGCTATTACCCTTGTGGTCTGTCAGATAATCTGTCAGGAGCTCATAAACTGACTCCAGTGTTTTCTCCTTGTTTCATACATTCATTCAGTTTTCTTTCTTTCTTTTTTTTTTTTTTAAGATTTTATTTATTTGAGAGAGAGGGAGAGAAAGCATGAGCAGGGGTGGAGGGAGAGGGAGAAGCAGATTCCCTGCTGAGCAGGGAGCCTGATGTGGGCCTTGATCCCAGGACCCACGGATCATGACCTGAGCAGACTCTTAACTGACTAAACCACCCAGGCACCCCATTCATTCAATTTTCAACACTTAATTTAAATTCTTAGGCTATGGTCAACCCCATAGGCACTGGGATCACATATTCAGAAAATAATCTTGTCCTCAGGACCATACAGTGTTCATTTTATAGCCTCCTAGCAAAATTGGTATCCCTATGGAGGAACAGCTGATCCATACCCTCTTTTGCATTCTGCACCCCTTAGCAGTTGGGAACACACATTTGGTGCTTATGGGATACATGCAATGATAAATAAAATAGGGCACAAGGCATACCCCAATCAGAAGGACCCCTCAATGTTTTTGTTTGTTTGTTTTGTTTTTTTAAAGATTTTATTTATTTATTTGACAGAGAGAAACAGAGCCAGAGGGGGAACACAAGCAGGGGGAGTGAGAGAGGGAGAAGCAGGCTTCCTGCTGAGCAGGCAGCCCGATGTGGGGCTCGATCCCGGATCTCCGGGATCATGACCTGAGCAGAAGGCAGTCGCTTAACCAACTGAGCCACCCAGGCTCCCTGACCCCTCAATGTTTTAATGAAAACATTGGTTGGGTAACTTTTGTTGCCAGCAATCACAGAATGGACAGAAGCTCCTCTAAAGACTGGGTTCCAGGCTTACCCTCTCTTGTGTCTCCAGGGACCTGCCTCTTGCAGAGAATTGATTTTAGAATAGCATTCTGAGTGATCATACATTTGGCCTCATAACTCCCTCCAACTTGGCACAAGTTAGAACATTTTCAAAATGGTGTTTATGTTCATCTTCAATGTTCTTTCTTAATTCACTCTAATTTGCTACAATGAATCTATGTTACCTGTGGGGTTTTGTTGTGTTGTTTGTTTGCTTTTGTTTTTGTTATTCTAGAGAGAGAGAGGTCAGTTGGGGGGCAGAGGGAAAGGGGGAGAGAGAGAGAGAGAATCTCAAGTGTGCTCCACACCCAGCACAGAGTCCAACTCGGGGCTTGATCTTTTTTTTTTTTAAGATTTTATTTATTTATTTGACAGAGAGAAACACAGCAAGAGAGGGAATACAAGCAGAGGGAGTGAGAGAGGGAGAAGCAGGCTTCCTGCCAAGCAGGGAGCCCCATGTACGGCTCGATACTGGGTCTCCAGGATCATGACCTGAGCCGAAGGCAGTCGCCCAACCAACTGAGCCACCCAGGCATCCCTGGGGCTTGATCTTAACCCTGAGTTCATGACCTGAACCGAAATCAAGAGTCGGACACTTAACCAACTTAGCTACCCCAGGCGCCCCTACCTGTATTTTTTAAGTTAAAAATAAGTGAGAACTTGAGACCTCCTACAAGAAGCCTTCTTTGACTCCTCCTTCACCTTCCCATGGTAGTTTGGGTTCCTTTAGTTTCCATGAAACCTGTACTCACCTGTAGCACATTTACTATAAGGTATTTTAATCACCTGTTTAATTACCTAGGTCCCCTTTAAACTGTGATTTCCTTAGGGCAGGTGCTGTGACTTTCATAACCGGATCTCTAGGGTTTTGCATGGAGACTGGTGCACAGAAGCTTTCATAATTTTACCTCCCCTAAGTGTCCTGCTTTTCACACCCAACTCAGTCAACAGCTAACCCCACACCTAGTCTCAAAGAGCCCAAAGATTTCTTCTCTTCAATCAGCTGAGATGTCTTACTAAGCCCTGAGTACCCAACCATGTGCAATGAATAGGAAAAAATGAGGATTCCAGACAGACTTGATGGGCACACCCATTTCAGGAATGCTAAAAGTTAAGGCAGCAACTCAGGCATGTGATTTAGTAAGAGCCATATTCATTCATACGTTCATACCTCTGGAATGAAAGGTAAAGAAAGGAAAAGGGATGGTGAATTAGGGACTGGAGCTAGATCTTGAGACAAGATACAGATCTGGAGCTAGAAAGGCCAGGAAGGCATGAATCGCTGCTTTGGAAGACAAACTGATGGAGGACAAACAGAGCATCATACAAACACTGAGTTTACACAAATTCAATTAGCTATACTTGGGAGAAGGAAGGGAGGCAGAGGGAAAGTATAAAAGCAGGAAAGGTGGAGAAAAAAGATACAATAAAAATAATCATTTAAATAATACATTTTTAAGGTTTATTTATTTGAGAGAGAGAGAGAGAGAGAGAGAGAGAGAGAGAGAGAGAGAGAGAATGGGGGAGTGAGAAGGAACAGAGGGAGAGGGAGAGGAATACTAAAGCCAATTCCCCACTGAATGCAGAGCCGAACACGAGGCCCAATCCCAGGACCTTGGAGATCATGACCTGAGCCAAAATCAAGAGTTGGACACTTAACCAACTGAGCTACTCAGGTGCCCCCATAATACAGGTTTTTAATTTTTTTATTGCACAGGTGCTCCTATGCAACATTTCACACAGTGTTGTTCCTGAAGAGCTTGAGAAGGAAAAAGTGAAATCTACTTTACCTTTAGTGTGCAGGTATTCAGCTTGACCACTTGGATTACCAGGGGAGTTTAAAAAAAAAATACAAATGCCTGATGTAATTAACTAGTCAGAGGTGCAGCCTGGGCTTCAGGTTAAGAGCTCTGAAGTGATTTTTTTTTTCCAATTTTAAAAATTGTGGTAAAATACATATAACAAAATTTGCCATCATAACCATTTTAAGGCTATAGTTCAGAGGTATTAAATATATTCATAATGTTGTGCAACCGTCACCACCATCCATCTCCAGAACTCTTTTCATCTGTAAAACCAAAACTCTATACCCATGAAACAACTTCCACCCTTCACCCTAGGCCCAGAAAACCATCATTTTACTTTCTGTCTCTATGATTTTTTTCCAACTATATAAGTAGAATCATTATATAAGTAGAATCATACAGTACTTGTCTTTTTGGTCTGGCTTATTTCAATTACCATAATATCCTCACAGTTCATCCATGTCATTAGCATGTGTCAGAACCCCCCTTTCTTCTTAAGGCTGAATAATGCTGTATGTAAATATTTTGCTTACCCATTCATCTACCATTGGACACCTGGGTTGCTTTCATATTTTAGCCATTGTGAATAGAGCTTCTATGAGGTACACAAATACCTCCTTGAGACCCTGATTTCAATTCTTTCATGTATATACCCAGAAGTGGAATTACTGGATCATATGCTAATTCTATTTTAATTTTTAGAGGTAATTCCATACTGTTTTCCATAATGGCTGGACCAATTAACATTTTCATTAACAGTGTACAAGGGTTCCTAATTTCTCCCTATCCTTGTTGACACTTGTTATTTTCTGGTTTTTTGGTAGTAGCCATACTAATGGGCATGAGGTGATAACCTATTGTAGTTTTGGTTTGCATTTCTCTAATGATAGTCATGTCAAGCATCTTTTGATGTGCTTATTGGGCATTAATATATTTAGGAAAAATATCTATTCAAGTCCTTTATTCATTTTTGAATCAGGTTGCTTGATTTTTGGCCATTGAGTCTTAGAAGATCTCTATATATTCTGGATATTAATCCTTTATCCAATATGGGATTTACCCATATTTTCTCCCATCCTGTGGGTTTTTTTATTCTGTTGATGGTATTTTTTGATGCATAAATTTAAAAATTTTTTCATGAAGTCCAATCTGTCTATCTTTTGTTGCCTGCACCTTTGAGGTCCTATCCAAGAATTCATTGCTAAGTTGACCATCATGAAGCTTCTGCCTTATGTTTTCTTCTAAGAGTTATAATTTAGGTCTTACATCTAGGTCTTTGATACATTTTGAGTTAAAAGTTGTAGGTGGTGTTAGGAAAGGGTCCAAGTTCACTCTTTTCCATGTGGATATCCAGTTTTCCTAGCACTATTTGTTGAAAAGATTGTTTATTGTGAGTATATAGAAATACAATGAATTTTTGTGTGTTGACTTTTTATCTTGCTACTTTGATTTATTTAGTTCCAACAGGGGTGTGTGTGTGTGTGTATGTGTGTGTAATCTTAAGGGTTTTCTACATATAAGATCATATCATCTGCAAACAGAGATCATTTTAGCTCTTCCTCAAGTGATTTTACTGTGTAGCCAGGGTTGAGAATCTCTGCGGTTGGTCTTGATTCCTAATCACTGCTCTTAGTTGGGACTTCATGCTGTGTTGAGTGTGATTTAGTATTTAAAGACATGTATTTGTCACTCAAAATGATTCCCCCCATTCAAGCCTATAACTTCATCTGGTGTTTGCCAGAGGAAAAAATAACCTGTTCCAGTGTTGACTATGTCTGACTTATTAAGAGTTTATATATCTGTACTCTCTTCTTTGGGGATATTTAGAGGGTTCCAAGTGTGATTATTTTAAAAATTGCCCATTATCCCCTCCTTTAATTCCTCAAAGGTACCACTTTTATCAGTTCCTTATGAATTCTTCAGAGTTTTATTGTGCAAATTCAGCTAATGCAAATGTTTATTATTTTCCCGCTTTTAAAAAATATCATGCTCTCTCTATTCTGCACCTTGTAAAAGAGAGAGAGAGAGAGAGAGAGAGAGAGAGAGAGAGAGAGATGGAGCATGAGCAAGGGCAGAGGGAGAGGGAGAAGCAGACTCCTTGCTGTGCAGGAAGCCTGTTGTGGGTCTTGATCCCAGCACCCTGGGATCATGACCTGAGCTGAAAGCAGACACTTAACCAACTGAGCCACACAGGCACCCCTGCATTTTTTTTTAGATTTATTTATTCATTTTCTAGAGAGAGGGAGAGAGAGAAAGTGGGGGAAGGGGCAGGGGGACAGGAGAGAATCCTCAAGTAGACTCCTTGAAAAGCATGGAGCAATGTTGGGTTTGATCCCAGGACCCCTTGAAATCATGACCTAAGAATGGGACACTTAACAGACTGAGCCACCCAGGCACCCCTACATCTTTATTTTAAATTTAAGAATATTTTGGTGGGGTGCCTGGGTGGCTCAGTACTTAAGCAGCTGCCTTTGGCTCAGGTCATGATCCCAGGGTCCTGGGATTGAGCCCATCATCCGGCTCCCTGCTCAGCAGGAAGCCTGCTTCTCCCTCTCCCACTCCCCTGCTTGTTTTCCCTCTCTCGCTGTGTCTCCCCGTCAAATAAATAAAAATATTTTTTAAGAAAATATTTTGGTATTCTAACACCCACATTTTGAAATTTCAATTTTCACTTAAAGGAATCAGGCATTCTTGAAAAAACAACTCATTTCAGATTTGGGCAAGATATATGCAAGATGATTTTAGAATACTTGGTTTTTTAAAAAGATTTTATTTATTTATTTGACAGAGAGAAACATAGCTACAGAGGGAACATAAGCAGGGGGAGTAAGAGAGGGAGAAGCAGGCTTCCCGCAGAGCAGGGAGCCCAACGTGGGGCTCGATCCCAGGACTCCGGTATCATGACCTGAGTCAAAGGCAGTTGCTTACCCAACTGAGCCACCCATGTGCCCCAGAATAACTTGTTTTATAAGAAAATAAGATAGCTTTCAAAGACCAGCAGAGGATGCGGAAGCTACCTCTGGGGAAAAGATGGGACAAGAAGAACATCAATGAGATTGAAAATCAAGCGTATTTAAACCCATAACTGCAAAAGATATTCCCCAAATATGTCACTGTTGGAGGATTTTAGAGAACCTTAGTTTAAAACTACAAAAACTGGGAGTGTGAATCAAGCATTTCAGTACAAACATAACGAGGGACACTTCTCTTTATAGAAGAAGTAATGATAGAATTCAAACTCTGCCATTTTGTACCTGTGATGATTAATGGGTGTAGAGCCTAGAACCAAGGCACTGACATCACAATAGATAAACATCCAGATATAGTATATCACCTGATAAAAGTACACAGGACTACTTATTAAGTCATCCTGCTACCAAAAAATGTAAAAATCAAACTAAATTGGATCAAACCTATAGATGTAACTACCAGTTCATGGGAAACACAGGGGGCAGAGGAATATTTCAAATAACTCCACAGGGATGCAATAAGCAAAATATGGACTATGGGAAACAACAAATAAACTACAAGTGGTGAAAAGAGATGGAAGGGATCCTGTAGATTAAGAGATTTAAGAGATACCAACCAGTTGCAATGTATGCAACTATGGAGAGAAGTGTTAACTCAGCAGGGCTGAGAGTGCTACCCTTACAAAGGCCTGCTTAGAAGGATGGCTCTTGACTGGCATCTGGGGAGGGTTAAATTGAGGAGGGTTCTCACCACTCCCTAATTTATAAGAATGGCTCACTGTGCATAAACTATAAAAACAATGTAATCTGTGCTAAATACCTGCTTTCCTACTGGGAGTCTGGAATTATGGTATATGCTAGGCACTGGGTGCCTAAATGATCAGTCCTGAGTAAAGTCACAGAGTCTCTAGTGAGTTTCTCTGGCAGACAGCATTTCACATGTATTGTCATAATTTGATGCTAGAGAAATGAAGTGTGGTGTGTGTGACTCCTTTGGGAAAGAATTTTTGGAAGCTTCCTTCTTATTTCCTCTGGAATTCACTCCATATGCCTTCTCCCTTTGCTGATTTTGCTTTGTGTCCTTTCTTTGTAATAAATAATAACTATGAGTATGACCATATGCTGAGTCCTGTGAGTCCTCTTAATGAATCACTGATCCCAGGAATTGTCCTGGGGACTCTAGACATCATACCTTACTTGGTTCTTGATAAAACATACAAACAAACAAACAAAAAAAAATAGGAGGGTAGTGAGAAATCAGGGAAAACTGAACCCAGTGTAATGATCCTGAAGAATTGGTTTTTAGATATAGTAATATTATCATAGTTCTGTTTAAGAGATATGTACATATATTGAAATATTTGTGGATATTTTTTCCACCAATGCAGAATATCCCACTACATAGGGTGGTCTCTGTTCTATGTGATTTATGGTGTCACTGGCTTTAGGACTTGACCCTCATGTCACATGCAAGTGCTCTTAGAAGTTCTTCTCAGCTGAGCTGATAGAGGCTTGTCCCCAAACCCCTAAAAGATATAACCATTAACCTGAAAGAACTATAGTGTCGGCTATCCCATACCAGGTGAAAAATGCAGTGATTCTTAGAGGACATCCTACTTGAGGCAACATGAACAAAAACAAGCAGTGCAGTAGAGAATGATTGTTGCTCCCACAGGAGATCCAGGGTTTAGAAGCATCCAGAAGTACAAGGTTCTGGAGTGGAACAAATGTGAATCTGCAGCACTATCCTAGCAGGGTCTCCAGGTCTTTGAGAAACTAGAGGGCAATTGTATGGCCAGAGGACAACAGGTCTGTCTCTCCAGGCTCTCCCGATTCCATGGTTTATGCTGTCTTAGGGTAACCAAGGCCTTGGGAGAATATATCAGTCAGGATTCTTCTGTGGCAAGCCACAGAAACCAACTCTAACCAATTTAGGAGAAATTCTTAAAAGGTATATTGTTGTTGGAAGGATGTTGGATATTAGATAGCTCACAGAATTAAAGGAAAAGTTGAGCAAGCAAGTCTCTGAAAGTACAGGAACTGCAGGAGCTTTGGGGGAATCTAGAAAGCTGTCCTCATGGATAATCTCTTAGAGATAAGTCATCCGGACAGAGCCACCTATATCATTGTTTTTTCCTGGAGTCACACAATCAAAGTTTATTTTCCCTAGATAGTGGGATCTTTGACCTGGCTTGGATTATAAGTCCATTCTCAGCTAGAGAAGGGCAAGGCCTCTGTGGTCAAGAGACCTCTCAAGACAACATTCAGTGGGTGGGAGAGGGGTGCATTCCTATGGGGAAATCAGAGTTCCTCTATTAGGGGATGGGGATGGATCCTGGGCAAACAAAACAATAAATGTGTAATACTGAAGAGAGGATGAACTTTGGAGCAAGACCTTGGCATGGCCAACTGTGGAGTTGGAGTTCCAGGAAGACTGGGTAGGCTTTAGCAGGTCAATTTCTTGGGCTATAACCTGGGCCCTTGATTTTTCTTCCTTGGTATAGCCTGAGAAACAAGTGCTGCACTAGAGAAACAGATGACCTATGACTCTCCTGCCCTTTCCTATTCAACAGACATTTGAAAACACTCTGGACATTAAAAAATGTAGTGCAGGGGTGCCTGGGTGGGTCAGTGGATTAAGCATCTGCCTTCTGCTCAGATCATGATCTCAGGGTCCTGAGATCAAGCTCCATGTCAGGCTCCCTGCTTAGTGGGGAGCCTGCTTCTCCTTCTCCCTTTTCCCATCCTTTCCCTTCCTCCTGCTTGTACTTTCTCTCTCTCAAATAAGTAAATAAAATATTAAAAAAATACAGTGCAAACTAATGAAGGAGAAGAAAGAACACAAAAGATTCTTGAGCAGTTGGACTCATTGTAGCCCAAAGACAGTTGCCAACCATTGGCCCAGTTAGCCAGCATTGTGTTCAGCCCCTTCCCAGTTCCCTTGTAGCATCTACTCTTGTAAATCCCACTGCTTGAGAGGCTTGTGTTTCTGCTGAGGGATGTCAACCATGATGCTGAATTGTGAACATAGAGAATGTAGTGCTTCTGGTCACAAAACCAGAGCATATAAATAAACTGAGGAGAGCGGACTTAAGGAAAGTTAAGGAGGGCAATGAACAGTGGAATGATTTATCCAGGATGCTGCAGAATTTCCCTCCAGGATATCTTGAAGTACACAATAAAATAAATTTCTAGCTAAATGTCAATTTCAAGATGGCTGTTCTGGGCACCTATGGTTCTAAGGCTTTTTATTTTCTCAAGAGCCAAAATGTAAAAATAGAAGATATAATGAGTCTTTCAAGTATAAGTGTGATGCCTCTTTGGGCACATTGCATAATTCCTGGCTTCCACATTCTGAAGCTTGGTTGCTTAGATCTGAAGAACAAGCGGCTGTTATTTTTACTCATCAGTTTTCAGAAAGATCTATAACTTTTGGCACAGTGGTTATGAGAGGCCCAGGAGACAGCAGCATTAATAAATTCTAATCTTGCTTTATCCACCGTCACACTGACTAGTTCTGGCTAGTTCCTGACTTCTTTCTTAGGAAGCTCCAGTTCTTTCTCCTCTTCTTCCCTACATTTTCTCTTCCTGTCACTTGTACAATTCTTTTGATCTAGCCAAGGCACTAGTGGTTATCAGGGACATTATTTAATTCTTGGTTATCTTTGAATGTGCGCAGCAGGAAAAAGAAACTCTTACCCTCCATGCCTCCTTTTTGTGGTTATAGAGTAATTCACATTAATTTTCTTTAAAAGTAATGCAGTCTGCCATAGATATGGCTGGTAAAAAGGGTCTGAATCTGTGATGACCCAGAACTAGAAAAATAATTCAGTGTTCACACTCTACATCGCGAGTCAGTCAGTGTCATTTGCCGGGGGATAATAGAAACAGCGCTGGTAGTCAGAAAACAAGCAAGAGATAATCTTGACAGTCCCTTCCAACCCAAAGGTCATTTGGTTCTCCATTTTCATCTCTTTGCATGGCTAACTCTGGAGTGTTGACTCTTCCTTGGCAACATCCTGTCCGGTCTCCTATAGCTCAATGGGTGACACTGTTCCAGCTGGGGTGTGGGCCCTCTGGCCAACTGCTGTCTCCTCAGCACCTGTGTCTGGCCAGGCACATGGTAGGCTCTGGATAAATACTGGTTAAAGGACAAGTGAATAAATGAGTGACTTGGAGAAGCAGTGTTTGCCTGGACTTGTTCTCCAGCTGAGACCATGGGGACCTCTGCCCTCCTCTGAGTGGAGAGTTTAGAGAACCTCGAGGGAAAGGAGATGCAGTGAAGGCCAGGGCCATCCCACACCTCACCCATCCTCCGACAACTGCATGGACTCTGACATGGATTGCAGTCAGCCTGCTGAGTCGGCCCCTCTGTTCTGCTGTAGGAGTACAGGCTTCCTCTCCTTCGGTTGCACTTTAAGGTAAAAAGATGTTTCCATGCTCCCTCTTCACCAACGCTCTGTAGCTTCCTCCTTTTGCTTTAAATGCGGCTTACTTTCAGGGTCTGAATTCCAGAAGTGGGTAGTGTGTGCTTATAATACACTCTTCCTGTTGGCTTGGTGATTGTGTTTTTAGTGGATGGCGATCACCTGACCCCGGAGTCCAGCCCCAGCTTCACTCAGGAGAGGCCAATAGTGACTCTGATCTGTATCTGCCTGGCCTCTAGGGGGTGGGGCCTGGAGGAATCTCGGCTTTCTTTAACAAGTTAATTCTGGGAGAACTGGCAGCACCTGGCAAAGCCAGACTGTGAGGTGGAAGAGTATGCCTTTGGCCAACCTCCTTGATGACCATCTCCCTTTTTGCTAAATTAGAGTGGAAAAGTGTTGGTTAATAGAAAAAAGGTTGATCTTCGTTCTGAAAAGAAGGTAGAAGGAAGGACAGTTTTTATACACAGCTCTGGCCTCCCATACTCCTCTGAATTGTTTTTTTTTTAAGTCTAAAGGCCAAGCACACCATGGGCTTGAATGTTTAACAGGTAGCCATAAGCAGCTCAGCTTAGCTCAGCAGACAGGAGCAGAGACAACCCCAACTAAGGGTTCCTGGAGGATGGCAGAGACAGAATGTTCTCTCTGAAAGGAAACTTCTGAATGGTGGTGGTACTATAGTATTAACATGGTACCATTCTGCACAGGCTTTTGGGTGTATTTCTCAGCTTATGAAGACACCACAGACTCCTTTTTTGTTTTGTTTTGCTTTGCTTTGCTGTGTGGCTAAAGGAGGAAACTATAATTGGTCCTCTGCATAACCAAAGCATATACATAACCAAAACTACAAAGAGGAAAACGTTCAGAAAAATCCTTTCAATATAAACCCCAGCTCTTACAACTAGTTCTTAGTTCAGATTAAGTTTCTCAGAGGTGTAAGAGCCTCAAAGAACCTAGTAGTTCTCCATACTTCTTATTTAAATTCAGAAAGCCCTTTGCATAAACGCTGGG
>PITA01031582.1:0-15038 GCA_004023965.1 Spilogale gracilis
GAACCCTCCAAATCACATGACTTGCTAACACATCAAGCGGCACATAGCACTTTATATGACTGAGCATACATGAGACACCCTCAGCCTCAAAAAGACCAAGTCTAACTCAAGGGATCTGGAGTCCTGGGCTATGAGAGAAATGAGAGCGTTATGAGGTGGAAGGTATGAGCGCTGCCTCCAGGTAGCCTCCAGGTACGGCGAGGCTCAACTAAGGCCTCCAGCAGGGAGGACAGAGTGACCCCATTCCAACCGCCAGTGCAACCCTTCACATACTGCTTTAGTTAAACCTTTAACCCGGTCACTTTCAGAAGCCCTGCTCATCCCCTGAGACATAAACCATGTGGGCACGTCTGATCTGAGAGGGGACGGCTGCAGAATGAAAGCCACCTCCTAAGTCGCCTAAAAGAGGGACAGGGCCGGGCACCTGGGCGGCTCAGTGGGTTAAGCCTCTGTCTTAGGTTTAGGTCATGATCTCAGGGTCCTGGGATCGAGGCCCCCATCGGGCTCTCTGCTCAGAAGGGAACCTGCTTCCTCCTCTCTCTGCCTGCCTCTCTGCCTGCTTGTGATCTCTCTCTGTCAAGTAAATAAATAAAATCTTAAAAAAAAAAAAAAAAGAGGGACAGGACCTCATAGCTGCTTCATTTCTCTTTTTTCATGGATGCAACGCCCCGATCGCAACGGAATGGAAAGGAAATGGAGGCACTCATTGCTGAGCAAAAAAATAGCAAAGAATGTTTTTCTAAAAGTTTTTGCTTAGAACACCCAAATTTATAGCTATTCTCTTAAGCCATAGCTCCTTTCCTTATTTTGTTAAGATTACATTTATTTAGCTCTAGAGAGAAAGCATAAAATAGAATCTCAAGATTGAATGGCACTTTAAGATGCTAGAAGACTTTCTACGTTGCCCTTGATATGCCCTTGATATGTGGTAGTTCGTGTCAGGTTTGACCACAACTAATGCGAGTTAGTGAGGACCCAAACCCCAATTAAAGTGTCTTAAGACACTCTCCCCACCTCCCAGGGGTGGGAGGAGATTGAGATTAACTCACTGGTTTGTATTTCAAGAAAGCCTGGGGGGACTAACTTCAGGCGTGGCTGGATCCAGTCGTGGCTCCAGACATGGTAGGAAGTGCTTGTTTTCTTGCTCCATCCCTAGCAGCTTTGGGCTGACATCATCTTTAGCAACCCAAACAGGCTACAGAAAGCCTCAAATTTGAGTCTCATTAGATTGGCTTAGATTTTACATTTTAACCTAAAATAAACACTGTAACCCAGGAAAAGGAATGCTGTGAAAGGCCAAGTTTGGGGCCCATCATTGGAGGAAAGGAAAGGATATCTGACCCTTCTAAATGACACTGAGAAATGGATAGGGGTACAGGCTTGACCATCACATCGTGTCGGCCGGTTAAGAATGTGGAATGGTATACATACGCAAAACCAACCCATGTCCCTAAGTGATTTCTGCTCTTCTCCTATTTTTGGATAACTACCAGAAATCATACTGAATTAAATGCTTCTGTTAGCTATAGACACACAGCCCTGGGTCTTACAAATACTTCTGGGGTCATTCAAAAGAAGTGTAATTAATTGGCTAGCCTGCAAAATAATTTTAGACCACTATCATGCCTTCTACCTCATGCGTATGTGAAGGTCAAGTGTTTCTACTCCTTTAATGATGCCTTCCATGCCATGACTTTCAACATAATAATTTTCTCCATAATTTTCATAACCTATTGCTGAATATATCAGTTCCTTTTAAGTCACATTAAATCAGAAATTTATTATTAGAATTTGACATAAGCATAATAGAGAACACAACCCTAAATATAATCTTTCAGGCTAAAAATTGGATACAAATGGGGTGCCTGGGTGGCTCAGTTGGTTAAGCATCTGCCTTCAGCTCAGGTCATTAACCCAGGGTCCTGGGATTGGGTCCCACATTGGGCTCCCTGCTCAGCAGGGAGTCTGCTGCTTCCTCTCCGTCTGCCCCCCTCCCCCTGCTTTCGCTCACTCCCAAATAAATAAAATCTTTAAAAAAGGGTAAAGATGGGGGCACCTGGGTGGCTCAGTGGTTGAGCCTCTGCCTTCGGCTCAGATCATGATCCTGGAGTCCCGGGATCAAGCCCCGCACTGGGCAGGCTGCCTGCTCAGCAGGAAGCCTGCTTCTCCCTCTCTCACTCCCCCTGCTTGTGTTCCCTCTCTGAATGTGTTTCTCTCTGTCAAATAAATGAAATCTTTAAAAAAAAAATAAAGGATAAAGAGCTCTATATTAAAAACCGTGACAAGCGTGAGCTGTCGGAGGGTAGAGTATTAAGTTTAGGGCTCTCTGCTCGCTCCTTTCCCTGCACAGAGCAATGCAGATAGACAGCCTCGGGAGAAGCAGCCTGGAGCCACGTGGCTGGGGGCTCTGCCATTTCCCACCCGCGTTCCCTGGGGTGAATTACTGAAGCTGACTGTGCCTCAGTTTGTTCATCTTCTTAATGGAGCCAACAAATTATCTCAAAGGGTTTTTGTGAAATGTAAATAAGCTGATACTGATGAAACACTTAGAAGCACGTCTTGCATGCAGTAGGAGCTCCGGGAACTGTTTTCATCACTATCACCATAAGCATCACCACACCTCGTGACACGTCTCCCGAATGCTATCCCAGTTAGATCACGAGGACTGGCCGGGGCGGATCACGCACCGCGATTACATAAGCCATGCCAGACAGTGGCTTTCAGTAATTATGTCAGAAGAAGTGAAAGAACCAGTCTATTACATTCATCCTGGACAAGCCGGCTTTCGCTTGCCAGCATCCCTTGTCGTTGTTTCCTTCTATTTGGAGAAGAATGTTTCCAAGCTCTTGTTCTAAGACAATCGGACACGCACAAGTCAGAGCTTGTAAAAACAAATACATCAGATGCTGAATGATGGCTATATAAAAAGATCCCAGCCAGAGCTGCTTTAAGTCAGTGGTTCCTATGCAGAGATGTGACCCAGAATCACCTGCGGGGCTTTAGGAGACACACATGCCCAGGAACCCGCTGAGGGAGTCCGATCCTGCAGCCTCCTGTTTTCCAAGGAGCCGCTGGTGAGTCCAACGTGCGCCCCAATGGCGAGGTCTAGTAATCTCTACAGCCAAGGTGGGGCTCAAACCCATGACCCCGAGCCCGAGAGTCACATGTGCTTCCAACTGCGCCAGCCAGACACCCAAGAATTCTGACAAGGAATCAGGAGTTTTCAGTCCTTGGTGCACTAAAAAACTCTATGCCTAGGCCCTCCTAGCCACGGGGCAGTCGTGTTTATTTGTTTAAGTTTTTATTCTAATTCCAGTTACTTAAAATACAGCCTTATATGAGTTTCAGGTATAAGATATGATTCCATACTGCCATACCTCACCCGTGCTCATCACCTGCGAACACACTCCTTAACCCCTACTTCACCCCTCCCCCACCCACACCCTCCCATAACCGTCTGTCTGTTCTCTATAATTAGGAGTCTGTTTCTTGATTTGTCTCTCTTTTCCTTCGTTTTGTTTCTTCAATCCCACATATGAGTGAAATCATATGGTGAGCAATAGTGTTTTATTTATTTATTTTTTTAAGATTGTATTTATTTATTTGATGGAGAGAAACATAGCTATAGAGAGGGAACACAAGCAGGGGGAGTGAGAGAGGGAGCAGCAGGCTTCCTGCCGAGCAGGGAGCCCGATGTAGGGCTCGAGGCGGGGCTCTAACCTGGGCCTCGAACCTGGGACTTGATCCCAGAACTGGAATCATGACCTGAGCAGAAGGCAGGTGCTTAACGACTGAGCCACCCAGGCGCCCCAAGCAACAGTGACTTAAAATTCTTTAAGACGATTCTCATAAGGAGTCAGGGCTGAGAGTCACTGCTTTAAAGAATAAAACCTGACAAATCCAAGGCATGATTTATTTATATATGTATCTTCGGAGGCGCATCTACAGGTATAGGAAGTATAGGAAGTTCATGGATAACCCATAATCCCAGTAGAAAGAGTCCACTCTTGATCACCCAAGGGGGACTAAGTGGCTCACAGACTGATCATGACTAAGTCCGAGCAGGGCATGAGGATGGGCCCACTTCCCAGCTCTGGCCCCCACACCTGCCTTCAACAACAGGTTCTTAGGGGTCATCCTGAGTCTCAGCCACACTTTAACTGTGGTAACGAGCAAACCGATTCCCTGGCAGCGCGATAACGACGGGGCACGTAACCATGCTGTGTATCGGTGAGGCCTGTTGAGAGTGACCGGCATGTGGAGAGGTCGTTTTGATTCATTTTCCGCCTTTATGTGTCAAGGCAAGTTTAACTGGGCAATGACAGGGCAGTTTTAAATCTGACAGAGAGTCATGCATCACTGCCTTAAGAATTCTAAATATTTAAGGCTTCTTGCGTGCTCTGAGACAGAATCAATACTGTGGAGAACTGTCTTGAATTCGATCAAATACAGATTCCGAGGCATGAGGGACATGAACTGATAATGTCTGCAGCTTCATTCTGATATCAAAGTCTGTGCTCTATGTGAAGCACACTTCCTAAGGAAATGCTCCTCAATGGTCCTGCATAATGTAACTAGAGCCTTCCCTTGTAGAGCTTCTGTTTTGAAGAATCAGTCTCTTCCCTCTTCTAAAGAAGTCAACACACCTCTTTTGGAGTGTATCTTCCCTTTTCTTCCAAGTCTTTATTTTCTTTTTAAGATTTTATTTATTTATTTGAGAGAGAGCATGAGAAGGGAGAAGGTCGGAGGGAGCAGCCGACGGGGAGCGGGGAGCCCGATGTGGGACTCGATCCATGAACTCCGAGATCATTACCTGAGCTGAAGGCACTTGCTGAACCAACTGAGCCACCCAGGCGCCCCAAGTCTTTATTTTGAAGGAGTTCAAACAAATAAATATGTTGAAAAAACTGTAAAAGAAAGACCCATATACACTTCACCTAGACTCAACATTAACATTTTGGGGTGCTTGGGAGGCTCAGTTGGTTGAGCATCTGCCTTCAGCTCTGGCCATGACCTTGGGGTCCTGGGACTGAGCCCCGCACGGGCTCTCAGTGGGGAGTCTGCTTCTCCCTCTCCTGCCCTCCCCCGTGCTTGTGCGCATGCACGCCCCCTCAAATAAACACATAAAATCTTACTAAAAAATTAACATTCTGCCATATTTACGCTCACATGAACCCTCTCTCTCCACACCCATATAACTTCTTTTGGCTGAATCACTTGAAAATAAACAGCTGATTTTTAGATTATTTATTTATTACTTATTTGATAGAGAGAAACACAGCTAAAGAGGCAGCACACGCAGGGGGAGTGAGAGAGGGAGAAGCAGGCTTCCCGCCGAGCAGAGACGGGGATACTCCCCTGTATAGCTTTAATAACGCTGTCAATGTTAACAGGACTAATAACAATCTCCTCACAATACAGCCAGTACATTTTCAAGTGTCCTCAATTGTCCCTAAAATGTCTTCATGTCCTTCATACATTTTTTCCAGATCTCCGGCGAATTTATCGTGAAGTTGTGTGGGCATGAATAATATATGTGTTCATTAAACATGTGGGTTCCACAAGGAGCACCTGTCAGATGCGGGATTCTCTGTGGTCACTGACGAGAGCGACTGCCCACCTCTGCAGTTATCCACTTACGGACTTATTTCTAGAGGATTCGAGACGTCCTAAGGTCTTCTTCCCCCGACTACCCTGTGGATATCTGGGCCAGCCACAGAGGTGCTTTTCAAATTCAAGCAGCAACAAACGCAACGAGAGAACATCAGTTTTACCTTTAAAGTTTTCTTTATCCTTTCTTTCTTTTCGTAAATCCTTCCTTCTGGTTCAAGCTGCCCCTTCCAGCGCACCTGAGTGCGTGGGCCGTGGCAGGAGCCAGCGGGGAGTGGTGTCAGAGCCCTCAGAAGCCTGCCTGCAGCCCTGTGGCGTGGCCAACGCAGATTTTTAAGCTTGACGGGCGAACAAACGGAAAGGTCCTGTGGGGGCAGCGGCGGTGAGGCCATGGCGCCGATGCTGCTCGTCCTGATTTCACACCCACGTCCCAAAGTAAATATGCATTCAGAAATACAGACCATAATTAGGTTCCATCAGGCATCCGAGGTCCCATTCTAAACCGGGCACCTGTTTTAGGTTTGACCCGAGGGTGACGGACACCCAGGGAACCTGCAGGCACCTGCGATGTCATAAGTTTGGCGGGGCTTCCTTCGTCCTGGGGAATAACAGGCACGTCTGCACTTGTGTCATCTTATATCCGCCAACATATCATTTTAATTGGAACGTGAAGGGATCAGGATTACCTGAGCAGGGCAACGACACAGCCAACCAAGACACCGCTCCTCAGAAAACCTTAACCAATACCTGGGCAACGCCTTACAGCCTAGAGCATCATTTCATCGGCGGCGGAGACAGGTGCTCTCTCTAGTGCTGACACTGCTTAAACCACGACATTCCCTCGCGCCTCTAAGTATTCTATAGCGGGTGTTTACGTCTGACCAGACACGGAAAAGCCCCTGTATTCCCCTCTGTAAAATCTGCTTACAAATATTTATTGTAGGTTCTAGCGAAGTACCATGTACATCTGCATGTCGGAAGTCCGCATCTCTAAACACAGAGGAGCCCCAAAATCTGCCTAACCAGCTGCTTAAACCTCTAACGTGGTGACACTGTTCCTATCGCTTATTCATCTGCGTCAATGTCCCCTCACTGTTCAGTGAATAAATAAGTCTAGCATGATCTCACCAATTTTTGACATTGCTTAAATATGATAAGCCACCTTCAAAATTAGATTTATAGCCTGAACTGCTTCATCCATTGTTAGCGCTTGACTGTGCGCATTTGAAAACAGGTACTGTGTGTATCGAGAGGAAGGAACCACCCTGAGCCCACAGGCAGCAAGACCTTGTTGCTGGAGCTTCCTGCATTAAACCAGGATCTTTTCAACCACAATTACTGAAAAGAAGGAATGGCGTGAACACCAGCAGAGATTCCGGCAGAACACAGAACACCATCCTGTCTGGAGAAGGGCCATCACAGGCAGCTTTGATGCTAAGGGACCAAAAACCTGACCAATCTCATCTTGGACCACACGCTAAAAAGAATTCTAGCAAATCCCAACACGCACCCCTTCTGGTCAGGATAATCAGACACTCGTGTGATGATGTCAGCAACTTCAGGTAGCAGTTATTATTAATTCTTTAAAAAAATTGAAATAGATTTGACCTCGAAGTGGGAAAGTGACCCATATCTCTGCTAGGACATCGAGTTCCTCTCTGTGGCCTGTTTGGGATTCCCCCGCAGACGAGCAGGCTATTCTTGTTTATGGCACAACTGATTTTCTTTTCCATTTTTTTTTTTTTAACAAATGATTTTTTTCCTTTGTCCCTGGCAGTACAGGATGATTTACAAATGCAAAATCAAGCATGCAGAAATACAGTTTTTGTGAGGGGACAAAGAGCTCAATGCAATCATAGCAATGGAAGTTCAACAATCCCGGAATATTTGAAGGAGAACACATACCTGCTCTTTGGATGGTACGAGGAGTTCTTCAATCATCATGCTGTCCCGCGCGTAGGAGCTTCTGTTCAACGTGTATGACCTATCCGAACTGAAGGAGCGGAGGCTGTTGTATTTACAGTTAACCATTCAAGAGTGGTGGATGACGATGAGATGAATAAAATAAAATTAATGCATGCAACTTTGAAAACAGGCAAGTTGGCTAAAAACGTCAATAGAAGTTGTTCTTGAAAAGACATCATCAAAAATAAAAACCCTTATATTTGAGGAAATCTCTCTGGCGTGGACAATCTCATGACCAGATTTTGTTTCAAATTAGGCCAAATGGTGTTAAATCTGTGAGTATATGAAATGCATGAAAACTTTGGATGTTTCACTATGACAGCTGAACCAACATGGCAATTGAGAAGAGCCAGATGACTCTCAATAATTTGATAATTTGAGAGATTTTTCTATGGGTAAGACTGCCTGTTAGAGAGTCTCCTTTATTTCTGGTCCACATCTGTTTACCTTGCCCTACTGAATGGAATTCTGTCTGCTGCAAATGGGTGTGTTCACCAGTCTCTGGAAACCAGTTATGGGTTTAACCTAGTAAGAGGTCTGGTTTTCCGTTGGACTCGTGGAAAACACAGAAAAGATGGTATGACCTATAGACCTTGCATGATCTTTGCCATCTTTCTGGCCTTGAAAAATTCAAATTTCATGTATGGTTACTTTGTCTTTCCTTGCTCTCCTCCTTCCTTCCTTGTGCCTTATATTGTTCCTCTCCAGCCTCTCTTAAATCCTCTACGCAGCCTGAGTTTCCCAGATTATAAGACCCCTGACGTCCTGAAACACCTCCCACACTCTGACCTCGAAACTAAAAACCAACAGAGGATTGGGGGAGGGGACAGCAGGGCAGAAGTGGGCGAAGACGGTCAAAAGGGATGACCTTCCGATTAGATAAAATAAGTCCTGGGGGTGCAGTGAACATCACTGTGACTTAGTCAATAATATTGTGTTGAGTAAATGCTGCTAAGAGAGTAAATCTCAAAAGTTCTCATTGCAAGAAAAAAAAAATATCTGTAACTATGGTCATGATGGATGTTAACGTGACTTATCATGATGATCATTATTTTGTATAGCTCAAACTAACATGTCATATGTGAATTACGTCTCCACTTAAAAGAAGAAAACAATAGTAAGGGAAGCCTGCACATACACCCATGGGCCATGTAGGTTGTTAGGTTGTAGCTAATCTGAGCCTTGGCAGAATGCCTTGGGCCTAATCCTCCAGAAACAGAGGAGAACCTTGTGAGGAGCTGCCCTGAGATCATCTGTCTTGTCTCCCGATCCCACCTGTCATGCGAGGCTGCAATAAGGTGACTTTGCTTTGCCTCTTGCTTCGAATGAGGTCTGACCCTTCCCGCTCCACCCTCCTTGGGACAGAGCATGGTCCCAGCAATGCAGGATCCCACAATGACCGTGGGGGGTGGGCAGCCTCTTTTGTTCGGCGGCGTCTTTACTCATGTGGAGGACAGGACGGTCGGAAGTTACCACCCGTCACTGCCCGTATAAGTAATAAACTGTCTGGACTGAAATGCGGCTGCTTGAGTTTTTACCCACAGAGCGAGACCTGGGTCTTGCCTTGTGTGGGTGTGGGGGGAAGAGCAAAGACTACATAAGAAACGGCTCCTTGCGTTGCAGACTGACTTCTTTTCTCCACTGCTCGCTATACTAAAGAGTACCCAACGTGGGTATTTTTATATCATGATACAGAAGCTCCCGATTTACAGGAATCATTCTAAGAGTCCACGCACATGAGTAGAAGCATTCTTCTAGGATCAGAGCCTTGCCTTCCACCAGAACCTTGGGGACAGATCTCGAACCTCAAAATAACCATCCTTCTCTACTGTGTTCAGCAAATATATACTGACCCTGAGGAGTAAGGCACGAATACTGGAGATGGGATAGAGAAGCAAAACCAAACCAGAAAGAACAGAGCCCTATCTCTGCGCAGGGGCCGCCTCGGATGCGCGTGCCCGCCGCCCGCTGGGAAGGGCCTTCCGGGCCCAGCCACATGACACGCACTCTCCATTTTTCTTCCTGCTTCAGTGGCGAACATTGTTTTTCTCCTGTGACTTGTTTCTAGCCTCTTCCCTGCTCTGCAGTACCGTGTAAACTTCTAAAAGCAGATACTGTGTGCTCTAAGTCAATGCTGTGCACTGGGAGCTTGGGTGCTGGCGGTCATGTCTAACCCGTGCAGCTAGTGTGACTGAAGCATTGAACTGAGTTTTATTTAATTTTTACTAATTTTATTTTAATTTAATTTAAATAGTCTTCTGTGGCTAGGAGCTACACCATCAGTGCACCTTGTAGCGCTCCCGGCAGGGCTCCCCTTGCCCCAGTGATGTGGTGCGGGGGCCCCGGGAGGCGGGAGGCACCCCACACTCTGCACTGCTCACTCGCTTCTAGAAACTGCATATGCAGGCACTGGGGCTCTGTAAGAACCACGTTGTCGTATATGTGAGCAAACACCAGAGAGTTTAAAAAAAACTATTACCTATTCATCGTGACTTCAGCTTTTAAGTATATTTAAGATTTGTTAATATTTTTAAGATATCCTCTTTCTTTTAACTTCTGTATGAGCTCCAACTGAAGAACCTAGAAACTGGGTGCCATCAACGGAAAAGCCCAACGGTGTCTGCGTTTTATGTGATGTCTAAGTTCTCGCTCCTCACTGTCCCCAACCAAGGGGGCTGTTACGTGAGACAGACAGAGCCCATTACGTCCATCCAGCTTCACTCTGAATCCTTAATACCTCAGAGCCCTTGCAGCTACTAAAACTAGATACTATTTGCATGGGATCTGGAAAGCATTAAATCGTTTTTAACTAAGGTCAACTGTACTATTTGTAGCCATTGATACACCCTAAGTGTTAAATACAGGAAGTGTTAGAAAAGCTCATGCCTCCGAAGTCTAAAATCATACTAACGTACCTAGCGCAAAATCAAATAAAACAGCCACCGGCAAACAGACTCTTTTCAAATCAAGACTTTTTCTTCAAACCCAATGAAAGTTGTCTAGTTATTTCATGCACTAATCAAACCTTGTTAAATAGAAGAAACTCTGTAAGTACTCAATTTTGCATGAGTCACATCTCTTGTCATACATTCAGTTACTTGCTAAGTCTCTCAGAATTACAAAAGTGATTTTCTAACACCAAGCAGGAAAAAAAAAAAAGAAATAAAGAAAAGCACATTACAGCACAGCACAAAACAATGCTAAAGAAAATCGAAATGAGAACATGAGTCAGGGAGGGGCAGAAAAACACCACAAAAGGGACATATCTTCTTACCTGATCTTGGGACTAATTTAAGTATTTTTAGAAAAATACAGGACAAGTGGAAAGCAAAAAAATCAGACAGGGAAAAAAGAAAAAAAATGTTATGGTTGAATGAGTTACACATTGAATGTATTCCTTTTAAATGTTACACTCAGAATATTATATTTGGTAATACTCTAACAGTACTTTAAAAAATATCCCAGCTTTATAAATTCTTTTTTGTAGCTTTGCCTCTGAGCATAACATGAGTTGCCAATGTAGAAAAATGAGTTACATACAGCAGCAACAAATCATAATGGTGCAATCAAGACCAGAAGTATAGAAGCCTTAGAACTGTCTCGAGAAAACTTATGAGACAATATTTGCTGGTCTCATCTCTCACTGGATGTCAGTTTCTACGGTTTTCTATATACAAACGATTAATTCACAAAATGCAGCTTTTACATATTATCTGAGGAAGAGAATCAACTAGTTATTAGATTGCAAAAGCTATTAAGCCTCTAAATAGAATTTTCTCTTGAGATCCTTTGAGATTCTGACTATTTTCAGTTGTAGCTTATGGCTCTGTGTGCTTACCTGAAACACTAGGTATTTTTAAAAAGTTATTTTCTCCTTATTATTGATACCTGCTACAGTAGGGTTTTAAAGACTGTTGTAAATACACTTATCAAGCAGAAATTCTATGGAGTTACAGGATGTTCCAAATTCCACTAATAAAAAGACTAACTGGAAGAAAAAGAAATTCAGCATCTAAACTGGCCACATCAACAACACTGAGAATAAACTCCCAGGCTTTACTTTGTGGGAAGTGCCATTTACTATTAGACAATGAAACTTTTTACAAGAGAGCCTTAAACTATAGGAAAATGTCCTCAGGGCTCTCGCTTAGAAAGTTTAATTATTAGCTTTAAAATAACTCTACTGTCAGCAAACATGCTGTTCAACCAACCAGGGAAAGAAGTCCCCAAATTCTAGACAAGGTCCTGTTTCAACCAGCATCAGGTAAGTATGAGCCAGGGTTTTTCACATGCAAAAGTTTTACACTTGAGTTTTAAGGACTGAATTTGCTACGGTTCCTGTCCGTGACTTTGCGTAAGGCTGGTAACATTCCTGATGCATCCCTTGTAAACAAAGTAATGGCATCGTTTTACAAGAGACACCCAAGTACTTGGTAGACAATTCTAAGAAACTATATGTAATTATTTTTCAAGAATGCTCTCTTTTAAATCTCAATCATGAATGATTCTTTCAGTGAAGAAGAGAAAATGGTGAGCAATCCATACACCTGATACACCTGTATCGTACTTATTGGACAATAATATATAATGATATCGTACAATAATATCGTACTTATTGGACAAGATTTTTTCATTCAGTATGGAACACAATTTAATTTTGAATCACGGAGACAGCACGAACTCTCCCGGTTCTGTCAGAGCTCTGCTACTATCATGCTTGAAGCATGACGGCAACACGTGACATGTTCAATCACGGAAAATCAAGGACTGAAAAACCACAAAAGAAAACGGCAGACCATGTACACCAGCGTGGAGAACATTCTATTCTACCCAATTCACACCCTCATCCAAAGAACACATAGGAGGATAATGTGAAACATGAAAATGACTTTGGTTGATGACAAGTCATGGTTGTATTAAATGAACTGTGAAAAACAGCAACAGTCAAGTACCTGGCGGAGCGGGCCCCAAGACTAAAGCCCATGTAGCCCTCGGCGGGGAGAGAGTCATCGCCAAGCTCCTTCAGGTCCTGTGGCCCAAGATACTTGTCTGTGTCCCCTGTCATGGCATCTTCACCTGCCGATGGACAAAGCAAGCCAGGAATCAGAGGCTGCCCTCTGAAAACACGTCTGTTGTGGAGAAAACCGCTCCTGATCGTCAGCAGATCACCCGTTTTCTCATTCCCTTTCCCCTGCCCCCTGAGTAACACGCATTACTGCCGCTTAAGGAAAAAGTCAGGTGAGGTTAGTTCATAATTTCAAGAGTGAAAGTAAGCAGTGAATGGGCTCCTGGGGTTAAGCACCAATTTTAAAACCTTTCCCCGATCTCATTCTCCCCCTCAAACCCTGGCTAACTGGAAAGGCGGTTCTTTTTTTGGCACTTAGCTTCCCAGGCCTCACCACGAGGAGGGCAGCTTGTCCCAGTGGATGTGGATTGCCAAATAGGAGCCACCTCGCCATGACTACCCTGAAAACTATACATGGGAAGGGAGGGGGCCTTTATTAAAAAAAAAAAAATGGTCTTCTCACACACAGGATTTCAGTTTGGGGCTTATTTAAGACACTAGCAAGTCATTTAGTCTGAACTGTTACTGCTTCACTGGAGAACCGTGAAAGACAGATTTTGAACTGTTTCCACACCTGTCACACGAACAGCTCAGTCCCGCGGCCCCAGGGCTGAAAGGAAGCTCTACCTTCTGCAGAGACCAAACGTAGAGACCAGGAGTGTGAAAGAACTATACACGCTGCTCTTGGCTCCTCAACACAAAGAGTTAATTCCGTAAAACTTTTACTAGCTACACAGGCATGACATGACCTCACGGAAAAACCACATTCCAGGAGTGACAGAGCAGGTTTTTCAAATGCCTTTTGCCCTCTGGGACATTTCCCATCCTTTTCAAAATGTAGCACAGTCCGTGGAAAGTTCGGAAAGAGTTCGTTCCGTAAAGCAGGCAAAACTCTGCCCGTTTTAAGGTTCTCCTTACCCTTTCTGGACACAAGACATTTCAAAAGTGTGTATGTTGTGTTTTCTCAAAGGTAAGTGATTCATCTGTTCCAGCTCTATTTTCCAATCCTTCGTTCAGTACTGTTTATAATTTCCATTCATTTAAACCCAGGAAACCACAAGAGCTTAGCTTTTAAACTACCAATCAGTCTAAAAATACACTGTCAACTACTGTTTTTGTAAATACAAAAAAGAAACAGATCTCCTTTCTACTACTACCCAGGACCGGGAGATTATTTTAAGTAACCACTCACAGCTGGGCTATTTGCACATTCACTGCATGTGAAACAAAAACAGCACACACCGAGCGCGACTTAAAGAAAGAGCTTACTCTGTGGTAAAGCCATTTCCACCAGGCGGGGCTGATCAAATGTTTTCCTGATGTTTCCAGGAATTCCTTAAGCAGTGATTTGGAAGGTAGCTCGGAATCAGCCCAAACCAACCAACCCTTGGGTCGTATTCACCGTCTTCACCGCCGCCGGGGTCCACTCCGCATCTTCGTCTCCTCGTAGGCAGTTGAAGAAGTACACATCTTTTCCTAACTCAGCAGAGTTCAAAGATTTCCGATATCCCAAAGCAGAAAACAAGAAGCGAAAAAAGCAAAACCTGGCCACCCTTAATTGAGAAGACCCCTTTGATCACTCTGCAGACATCCTTTTAAAGCTCCTTCTGATTGGACCAAGAACTCCGCGGGCAAGCCTCTAGCAGGACCGAATGGTGACAGAAATGCAAGCCCTTGAGTTATTTGTATGTAAATATGAGGACGGCTGCAGTGTAGACTTTCGGTAATCCGATACCAACGGCCGGTGCCTGAGCGGGGGAACCGAGGCAACCTTAAATCTAGGGAGAGCCAGCGGGCGGGGTGTGGTGACTCTTCCCCAGCATGAATGAAGGAACGGCCAACTCAGGTGGAGGAAAAACAGAAGAAAACAAAGAAGCGGCCCAGGCGGGGAGTGGCGGGGAGCTCCAGGCAAACTTTCAACTTTGTTCTCGGCTGGGAACACCAGGAGCCCTGGTTATTTATGGTCCCCGTCAGGTGGAAGGAGGAGAAAAGAGAGCCGGAGGGAGGGCCTGCCCTGGAGCGAGGTGCTGAAAGTGTGGGGCCCAGGGCAGCCACAGGGATCCCCAAATCTCTCTCAGCAGCGCTGGAGGACACACGAATCCCTGCTGCTTTTTATCAAGAGTTGGGAGAAAAGGGCGGAAGTGAGACGAGCTGGAAAAAGCAAGTGGATGTCTGCTTCACTCTTTGGCACAAGTTTTTTCGGCTCTGTAACCCTCTCAAAGGAGCTCGCCAGTTCTTCCTCCTTGGGAGGGCTCTTCGGAGAGCGCCCAAGCCCAGGCGAGGTGGTCTCCGACGCCGAGGGCAGGGCCCCACCCAGAGGAGGCGCTTCTGCCTCCCTCTCCCGGGGACTCCAGCCTCCCTCTCCCGGGGACTTCTGCCTCCCTCTCCCGGGGACTCC
>PITA01031583.1:0-15034 GCA_004023965.1 Spilogale gracilis
TTCTCTTTCTTCTCTCTCTCTCTTTCTTTCTTTTTCAAGTTCCAAAAGCTCTATTACACCTCTAGAGGAGGGGATCAATCTATCTTGGCTGCCACTTCCTCACAGCTCCCAGGAGGTTGCTCAGCTCTCCTCTCTTCCTCTTGGCACAGATGTGTGTCCTCACCCCTTTCTTGAACTTGAGGGCACGCTTGTCCTGGGAGACCCTGAGAAGCTCTATACCACAACACTCATAGGAGGTGAAGCCACACACCTCTCAGATCATGTCCCGCAGGAGCTTGGTGTGCTTAGGGAGGCGCCCACAGTGGTGGCTGTGTCTCAGCCTGTTCGTGTTCTTAGTCACCGTGTGGCCTTTGCTGAGACCCAAGTTCACAGGGTAGTACTGAGCCATGGCTGCTGCTTCTTAATGGCTCCCATGGCAGAAGCAGGTTCCTCAGTTATAGAATGGAATTGTAACCACTTATAAAACTGTTGTGGTAACTTAAAAAGATAATATATACAAGTTCTTAACACAGTACTTAGCACAAAAAACTCAAAATCTTAACTGCATATGTAACAGAAATAATAATAACCAGCCCTTATACAGGATATATTATGTGCTAGACATTATTCTAGTATCTTATTACTAGTACTTTCTTTTTTTTAAGGATTTTATTTATTTGACAGAGAAACACAGCTAGAGAGGGAACACAAGCAGGGGGAGAGAGAGAGGGAGAAGCAGGCCTCCTGCCGAGCAGGGAGCCCCCCAAAGCGGGGCTCGAACCCCGGAACCTGAGCCAAAGGCAGACACTTAATGATTGAGCCAGTCACCCCTACTAGTACTTTCATAACAACCTCCCAACAACCCCATAAGGTAAGTACTATCATTATCTTCATTTTGCAGATGAGGAAACTGAGGCACAGAAGTCAAGTAACTTGCCCACGGTCAGAAAACTTATAAGTGGTAGAGTCAAAATGCAAATAAAGGCAGTCTAGCTCCAGAGTCTATTTCTTATATTGCCTCTCAAAGCATTCTCTCTCTTTTTTAGACCTTTTTCACAGTGAAATACAATTGACATACAATGTTATATAAGTTTCAGGTGTACAATATTGATAAGCAAATTATATACATTCTTAAACATGTATTTGAGGGCTTTTTTTTCATGCAACAAATATTTAGTAAGTACCCTCTACACAGCAGAGTCTGTGCTAAGTATTAAAGATACAGAGATGAAAAACAAAGGGAGGTTTGATCTAACAGAGAAAGCCAAATATGTAAAAAAAAGTCATAAAATCATTGCTCTGACAAAACTGTACAGGGTAAACAGGAGAAACAAAGGAGGGAACAATCATGCTATGAAAAATATGATAATGATAAAAAGGCATCTACAATGAAATTGAAATGAAAATGAAGTCATCTAAAATGAAATCACATAGAGGCATCTGGCTGGCTCCGTCAGTTAAGGGTCAGACTCTTGATTTTTGCTCAGATCAGGGTCTCTGGGTTATGAGATCAAGTCCCATGTCCACTTGGCACTCAGCATGAAGTCTCCTAGAGATTCTCTCCACCTCCCCTTTTGCCCCTCCTCACCTAAAATAAATAAATAAAATCTTTCTAAAAATTCTCTTTCTCTCTTTCCCGTTCCCCTCCCCCCACAGGTGTGCGCACTCTCTCTCTCAAAAAAAAAAAAGACTGTAACTCATCTCCCTAGGAGCCTCACCTGCTAGCTTCAAAGACTATGCCATATGAAGCATATCAAGCTGATGCCCTCAATTCAACAGACCGCAAGGGTTTGGATGCTGCCATCAACTGGAGTAGATCCTACTCCACGTGAGCCTCAGGTAAAATGCCAGCCCCAGCTGACACTTCTACATCTTTTAAGTTTTCTTTTATTTAACTAATCTCTGTATCCAATATGGGACTTGAACTCATAACAAGTTATGAGTTCAAGAGTCACATACTCTTCCAACCAAGCCAGCCAGGCACCCCACCCGAGCTGACACCTTGACTGCAGCTTTGTGAGACCATGAAGCAGCCTACCCAGCTAAGCCATGCCTGGACTCCTGAACCCCAGAAACAGATGTAGTAAATATGTGTTCTTTTAAACTATTACATTCATGGTAATATAGCTATGCAGTAATAGGTAACTACTATGCTATGCTTCCCTTTGTGTTGCAATTACCCTTGTAATTATTTAATATAAATATTTACCATTATATTATAAATTCCATAAGGGCAAGAATAATAAGTCTGAATCATTACCATACCTTTGCACTCAGCATATTGCCTAGCATATAAAAGAACTGCAATATAGTAAATGGATAGATGGATGCCTACTCTATGCTGTACACAGTGCTATACCTAGAGAAACAAAAGTAAGAAAGACATGGTTCCTGTCCTCATGGAGCTTAAAGTTACATGGGATGACAGACACTTTAAATAGATAATTTCAACAGAATATGATAAACGTAACTGAGGTTTCTGTGAAGACAATGGGTATGTAATTCAGACTGCAAGGACCCAGGTATGGGTAAATCTTATACAGTCAGGATTTGTGTTGAGCAAGTGACATGATCTTATATACAGAAAATTCTAAAATTCCAAAAAATAGGGACGCCTGGGTGGTTCAGGTCATAATCCCAAGGTCCTGGGATCAAGTTCCACATCAGGCTACTTGCTCAGCAGAGCTTGCTTCTCCCTCTGCCTGCCGCTCCCCTGTCTGTGCTCTCTCTCTCCCTACTCCCTCTCTGACAAATAAATAAATCTTTAAAAATAAGAAGAAGAGAGTTCGGCAAGGTTATAGGATACAAAACAAATGTAATTATTCATTTACTGGAAAATTACTGGGCCATAACAAGGAATGATACACACTAAAGCATGAATCAATGTTGAAAATATTACGCTAAGTAAAAGAAATCAGTCATAAAGGCTATATATTGTATGATTCTATTCATAACCAATGTCCAGAATAGGCAAATCTATAGAGACAGAAAGTACAATAGTGGTTGCCAGGAGCTGAGGGAAGGGAGAAATGGGGAATGACTAATAATGAGTCCAGGATTTCTTTTTAGGATGATAAAAAACACTGAATTGTATATTTTTAAAAGGAGAATTTTATAGTATGTGAATTATTTCTCAGTAAAGCTATTATTAAAAAGAAAAAAGTTACATTGATACTTTGTCCTAAAATATGATTTCAGGTTTTACAGTTTTCACAATCATACTAAAATACAGAGTTATATCATGGGGGTAGTAAAAGGTGAGTTATCTCAAGACTAGAAGAATCATCTTCCTAGAAAGTTTCCTCCCAATCATACTCCCAAATAAAGCAAGGACATAAAGAAAGTAAGAACCTTCTACTTTATCTCAGCAGAAGCACTTTTTTTTTTAAGATTTTATTTATTTATTTCACCAAGAGAAACACAGCTAGAGAAGGAACACAAGCAGGGGGAGTGAGAGAGGGAGAAGGAGGCTTCCTGCTGAGCAGGGAGCCCGATGCGGGGCTTGATCCTGGACTCCGGAATCATGACCTAAGCTGAAGGCAGTTGGTTAACCAACTGAGCCACCCAGGCGCCCCAGCAGAAGCACTTCTTAATTGAAAACAATAAACAGGTTGCCAATCACTGCTATGGTGGAGCTGAAAGATTTTCCACTGACCAGAGGATGAGAGACTGAGGCCACTGTGCCATTTGGTTTTGCTTTTTTTTTTTTTTAAAGATTTTCTTTATTTATTTGACAGAGAGAAACACAGCCAGAGATGGAACACAAGCAGGGGGAGTGAGAGAGGCCGAAGCAGGCCTCCTGCCGAGCAGGGAGCCCAATGTGGGACTCGATCCGGGGTCTCCAGGATCATGACCTGAGCCAAAGGCAGTCGCCCAACCAACTGAGCCACCCAGGCGCCCCTGGTTTTATACTTTTCTCTCTTACTTTACAAATGGACATTAAACCACTAATGTCATCTCTCCTTACACTTCTTTCAGTCTTTCCCTAAGTAGATTTCAGTAACATCAAAAATATTCTAAGTCATTTTCCTAGAAACAATGAAACAATGAAATTACCCTAATCTGTATTTCATGGTTTTTTTTAATGAAAAGCAAAGCTTAATAACCAAAGGTGAATATTTGAAGCTCACAAATGATTATAAATCCAAATCTAACCTATTTTGTTTCTAAAAGTATATTTTCACCCAATTCAGAATAGAGGTTAAAAAATGCTTTTTAAAATCTTAAAAAAAAAAATTTTAAAAAAGGCTTTCAAGGGGCGCCTGGGTGGCTCAGTTGGTTGGGCAACTGCCTTCGGCTCAGGTCATGATCCCAGAGACCTGGGATCGAGTCCCGCATCGGGCTCCTTGCTCGGCAGGAAGTCTGCTTCTACCTCTCTCACTCCTCCTGCTTGTGTTCCCTCTCTGGCTGTGTTTCTCTCTGTCAAATAAATAAAAATCTGAAAGGAAAGAAAAAAAAAAAAAAAAAGGCTTTCAGGACGCCTGGGTGGCTCAGTGGGTTAAGCCTCTGCTTTCAGCTCAGGTCACAATCTCAGGGTCCTGGGATCAAGGCCCACGTCAGGCTCTCTGCTCAGCAAGGAGCCTGCTTCCTCCTCTCTCTGTCTGCCTCTCTGCTACTTGTGATCTCTCTCTCTCTCTCTGTGTCAAATAAATAAATAAATAAATCTTAAAAAAAAAAAAGAGGAAAAAAATGCTTTCATCTTCTCTAACACTTTTAGGCCAGGGATTTATAATCCCAGCACTCCTGACATTTAAGGCCAGATAATTCTTTGTTGCAGAGCACTGTCCTGTGCATTACAGAATATTTTTTTTAATTTTTTAATTTTATTTTTTCAGTGTTCCAAGATTCATTGTTTATGCTCCACACCCAGTGCTCCACGCAATACGTGCCCTCATACCCACCACCAAGCTCTTCCACCCTCTCCCCCTTCCCTCCAAGACCCTCAATTTGTTTCTGAGTCCAAAGTCTCTCATGTTTTGTTTCTCTCCCCAAATTACCCTACTTTCCATTTCCTTTCCTTCTCCTACTGTCCTCTATATTACCCCTTATGCACCACAAGTAAGTGAAACCATGTGACACTTGACTTTCTCTACTTGGCTTATTTCACTCAGCATAATCTCCTCCAATCCAATCCATGTTGCTACAAAAGTTGGATATTCATCCTTTCTGATGGAGGCATAGTATTCCATTGTATATATGTACCATATCCTCTTTATCCATTCATCTGTTGAAGGGCGCCTTGGCTCTTTCCACAGTTTGGCGATTGTGGCCATTGCTGCAATGAACATTGGGGTACATATGGCCCTTCTTTTCACTACATCCGTATCTTAGGGGTAAATACCCAGTAGTGCAATTGCAGGGTCATAGGGTAACTCTCTTTTTAATTTTTTAATCTCCACACTGTTTTCCAAAGGGGCTGCACCAACTTGCATTCCCACCAACAGTGTAAGAGGGTTCCCCTTTCTCCACAGCCTCTCCAACACTTGTTGTTTCCTGGCTTGTTAATTTTGGCCATTCTGACTGGTGTAAGGTGGTATCTCAGTGTGGTTTTGATTTGAATTTCCCTGATAGCTAGTGATGATGAACATTTTTTCATGTATCTGTTAGCCATTTGTATATCTTCTATGGAGACGTGCGTCTTCATGTCTCCTGCCCATTTTTTGATGTTCATCTTCTTTTGGGATGTTGAGTTTGAGTAGTTCTTTATAGATCTTGGCATTGCAGAATATTTTTGACATCCCTAGCCCCTACCCACTAGATACCAGTAGTACCCCCTGCCTAATTGTGACAACCAAAAATAACTCCAAACACTGTCAAATATCACTTTAGGGGCAAAACTGCCCCCATTTGAGAACTACTGCCCTAGTCCATCTGCCTTAATTATTTCCTAATAGCAAATGAGCTATCATCATTAGCCATCTAGCTGTTCCATCAAATAAATAAACAAAATCTTTAAAAAATATATTTATATATATTCTTTTTTTTTTTAAAGATTTTATTTATTTGACAGAGAGAAACACAGCCAGAGAGGGAACACAAGCAGGGGGAGTGAGAGAGGGAGAAGCAGGCTTCCCGCCGAGCAGGGAGCACGATGTGGGACTTGATCCCGGGTCCCCGGGATCATGACCTGAGCCGAAGGCAGTCGCTTAACCAACTGAGCCACCCAGGCGCCCAATTTATATATATTCTCAAACACATAGTACGAGAAACAACAATAACAAAAAAATAAGCTTCACATCTAATGAACTTAGATTTTCTTCTGCACACACCTTTCCCAGAATACAAAAAGTATCAGCTTCTCTCTTTTCTCTCCACATAATCAATATAGATATTGAAAGGGAACTTTATATTCAAAACCCTCTAATTCTATCATGGTAATGTGTAGGACAATGACACATTTATAACCTAAAATACATGTTATCTAAAAACAGTTTAACCTTTTTTTTTGAGGTCCTAAGAGACTTACAATTCATAAAGACAACCTAAGTTTAACCAATGAAATTATCCGGTTGGTTAATTTAAGAAATGTGCTATATCTCTGACAGTCACAATCTAAGAAGCCCAAGTTCCTTCCAAATCAACTGCTCAAACAGATGTTTTTATAACAACTAAATAAGATTTCTTAACATGAGATAATTTTTTAAAATAATTTTTGGGGGGCACCTGGGTGGCTCAGTTGGTTGGGCGACTGCCTTCGGCTCAGGTCATGATCCCGGAGACCCGGGATCGAGTCCCACAACAGGATCCCTGCTCGGCGGGAAGCCTGCTTCTCCCTCTCTCACTCCCCCTGCTTGTGTTCCCTCTCTGGCTGTGTTTCTCTCTGTCAAATAAATAAAATCTTTAAAAAATAAATAAATAAATAAATAAATAAATAAATAAATAAAATAAATAAAATAATTTTTGGTAAAACAACAAACTATTCTAGTTGTAATTTATGGGGCTACTGACCCGCACAGTATACAATAAAGATCATGAGGACTTTGTTAGTCATGGTTTTTCATCCTTCATAAATATAATCCAATAGTCCTTATTACTTATCTAAAGCCAGGCTTCAGAACTAAATGAATAATAGTATCAATTGAACAGATAACATAACTAAGCTCTATTTTTTAAAGATTGAACAGATAACATAACTAAGGTCTATTTTTTAAAGATTTTATTTATTTATTTATTTATTTATTTATTTATTTATTTGAGAGAAAGAAAATGAGAGAAAGAGACAGCACGAGAGTGGTAAGGTCAGAGGGATAAGCAGACCCCCCACCCCCGCCAAGCAGGGAGCCCAATGTGGGACTCGATCCCAGGACTCCAGAATCATGACTGAGCCGTAGGCAGTTGCTTTAACCAACTGAGCCACCCAAACACCCCTAGGATCTATTTTTAAGAATGAATGACCAAAAGGTCCTAAATTCTAAAACTGAATTATTTTAAAGGAATACAAGCAAGGCACATAAATCCACATTCCTCAATGTGAAGTCATCCATCAGTCAGTCTTTTGTTATCTAAGGCAACTGTAAGTCCTTAACTACCTGTATAATGTGTATCTCCCACACCAGAAGTCAAATATTTCCTTTTATTGCTAGTGATACACTTTTTATTTAACATGACCTTTAAAACTCTGTAGTCATCTGTACTTTGTAATCAAAGATAAAAACTAACCATATCCTAGCTGCACTATAGTTATCAGAAAAGTTGGCAAACTTTTCCTATAAAGGGTCAGAGAGTAAATATCTTAGACTTTAAGGGCCATATGGTCTCTGTTATAACTATTCAACTCTGTCATTGTAGCACAAAGGCAACCATAAAACATACATTGACAAATGGGTGCGGATGTATTACAATAAAACTTTATTTAAAAAAAAAAAAAAGTGGCAGGGCGCCTTAGTGGCTCGTTAAGCGTCTGCCTTTGGTTCCAGTCATGATCTCAGGGGTCCTGAATTGAGCCCCACATCCGGCCCTCTGCTTAGCGGGAAGCCTGTTTCTCTCCCTCTCCCACTTCCCCTGCTTGTGTTCCCTCTCTCACTCTCTCTCTCTCTGTCAAATAAATAAATAAAATCTTTAAAAAAATAAAATAAAATTTTTTTAAAGTGGCAGGCTATAGTTTATTAAATCCTCTATCAGACTATTACACGTGAGAATAAATAGACCTGTTTCTCTGTTTCCCAATGATAATATTCTCATCATAAATTAACTAATTACCTTCTAAAATACCACAAAATAAAATCAACTAGCTTTCTCCTATTTCATAGTAGGCATTTGTAGTGGGATAATGCTAGCTAGATCTTACTTACTGCCTTAAATGAGGAATAAAAGACACCTATGAAGATCAAGCTCAGGTTTGAGATTTGTACTATACACACTATACAGAAAACCTGAGCCAAGAAATTAAAATAAAGCCTTTAGGTTCAGATCTAGAACCCACAACTCCAGGAGAGGCAAATGTGAGACCACTGTATTAAGCACATCCACAACCTAGAATACAAGCACTCCAAGGGGAATCATCTCCAACTGAAAACAGACTTTCAATAAAAAATTATAAATCACAGGAGAAATGAAAATCCATGAAAAAGAGCCAGCAGACCAAATAGTATAGAGACCACACACGTAAAAACTGCAGCTAACCTGAAAGGGACTTAAACAAACAAACAAAAAATTTAAATGGTCAAAATTTACTCATTTCTATGAAAGTATATTTAAAAACCCATAAGAAATAATAATTTTCTAGTGAAATAGAATTTGCCAAAATTGAATCAAAAGAAACAATATTCTAAATAGACCAATTACCTCAGAAGAAAAGGAAAGGTATTAAAGTATTTGATCAAGCATGGGGGAATTCCATCAAATATTTAAGGAATAATTCCAATACCATTTCAACTGTTCAAAGCACAAGGGAAAAAAAAATATCCAAATACTTTTTTGGAGGCAAGAATAACACTGCTATCAAAACTTAATAACAAAAGCATGAAAGAGAAAACCACAGACCATTCTCACAAATATCAAGGCAAAAACACCCCAGCAGAAAGTATTGGCAGCATGTGAAAGAATAATATATCAGGAATGCAAGGATAGCTCACTATTAAAACATCTACTAATACCACTCACTTTACTAAGAGATCAAAAGAGAAAAATACTTTTATCACCATATATATTAGAGTTCTCCAGAGAAACAGAACCAATAGGATATAGGAAGAAAGAAAGAGATTAATTACAAAGAATTGGCTCACATGATAATGGAGGCTGAGAAGACCCAAAATCTGCAGTCAGCAAGCTGGAGACCCAGGAGAGACACGGGTGTAGTTCCAGTCCAAGTCCGAAGGCCTGAGATCCAGGAAAGCTAATGATGTAAGTTCCAGTCCAAAAGCTGGTACTTTCAAAGTATCAATATCAGTATCAAAGAATATTTTGGTTCCAATCCAAAAGCAGAAAAAGAACAATGCCGAAACCAAGCAGTCAGGCAAGAAAGGGTTCCCTCTTAATCATGGGAGGGTCAGCCTTGTTATTCTATTCAGACCTTCAAAAGACTGGATGAGGGCCACCTACATTAGGGAGGGCAATCTGCTTTACTCACATCTACTGATTCAAATGTTAATCTCACCCAAATACACTCTCACAGACACACCCAGAATAATGTCTGGCCAAATATCTGGGTACTTGGTGGCCCGGCAAGTTGACACATAATATTAACCATCATATCATAGATTTTGAAAAGACATTTGGTAAAATTCAACATCCATTCTTCATAAATAACTTAAGAAAATGGAAAAGTCTGGGTTGCCTGGGTGGCTCAGTCAGTTAAGTATCTGCCTTCAGTTCAGGTCATGATCTCAGGGTCCTGGGATGGAGTCCTATATCAGGCTCTCTGCTCAGTCGAGAGTTTACTTTTCCCTCTGGGCTCTCCCTCTCTCTCTCTCTCAAATAAATAAATAAAATATTTTTTAAAAAGAAAATAGATAATTTTTTAAGATTTTAAAGATCCAACAGAAAGAAGTTATTTATATCAAACTTCAGATAATATTAATTAGGAAATATTACAAGCATTCCCATTAGAGTCAGGAACAAGACAAGATAAAAATCACTATTACTTAATATTTTAGGAAGTATTAATCATTGCAGTTGGTTGAGAAAAAGATGAGGTATAAAAATAAATGCACCATCATTCACAGCTGATATGAGTATATAGCTGGACTGAAATCTATCACAAACATTAAAAACATTCAGTATGTTAGGGGCCCCTGGGTGGCTCAGAGGGTTAAGCCACTGCCTTCAGCTCAGGTCATGATCCCAGGGTCCTGGGATCCAGTCCCACATTGGGCTCTCTGCTCAGCAGGGAGCCTGCCTCTCCCTCTTTCTCTGCCTGCCTCTCTGCCTATTTGTGATCTCTCTCTGTCAAAGAAATAAATCAAATATTTATTTATTTATTTATTTATTTATTTATTTATTTATCTATCTGACAGAGAGAAACACAGCAAGTGAGGGAACACAAGCAGGGGGAGTGAGAGAGGGAGAAGCAGGCTTCCTGCTCAGTTGGTTAAGTGACTGATTTCGGCTCAGGTCATGATCCCGGAGACCGGGGATCGAGTCCACATCGGGCTCCCTGCTCGGCAGGAAGCCTGCTTCTCCCTCTCTCACTCCCCCTGCTTGTGTTCCCTCTCTACCTGTGTTTCTCTCTGTCAAATAAATAAAATCTTTTAAAAAAAAAAAAAAGAAAAGAAAGAAAAATGGGTGGTATGTAACAATGCTAGGCACTAAGGATATAGCAGTGTGCAGAGATAAAAGGAGATAAAAATCCCGTCTTCAGAACCCTTGGCTGGTTCAATCAGTAGAGCGTGTGACTCTTGATCTCAGGGTTATGAGTTCAAGCCTCACATCGGATGTTGAACTTACTTGAAAAAAATCCCTGCCCTCAAAGAACTTACACTCTCGTGGTCTTCTATGTTGAAATAAACAGTAGATAACTGATATAGAAACAGACACACACACAAACACTGGCCTACACAAACATATACATACAGACATACACATATTTGCTTATCTGTGCACATAATACCACTGGAAGGATAGAGAAGAAAGTATAAATATTAGTTGCCTCCAGGGAGGAAAACTGGAGGGCAGTACAAGATAAATGATTTTTCACTGAATAATCTTTTTTTTTTTTTTTAAGTAATCTCTATGCCCAATGTGGGGCTTGAACTCACGACTCCAAGATCAAGAGTTGCATACTCTACCAACTAAGGCAGCCAGGTGCACCACTGAATAATCTTTTCTACTTTTTGAGTTTGTACTGTGTGATTTTTTTTTTAAGATTTTTATTTATTTGGGCACCTGGGTGGCTCAGTAGGTTAAAGCCTCTGCCTTCAGCTCAGGTCGTGATCTCAGGGTCCTGGGATTAAGGCCCGCATCGGGCTCTCTGCTCGGCAGGGAGACTGCTTCCGCTCTCTCTCTGCCTACGTGTGATTTCTCTGTCAAATAAATAATAAAATAAAATTTAAAAATCTTTTTTTTAATATTTTATTTATTTGACAGAGAGAAACACAGCCAGAGGGGGAACACAAGCAGGGGGAATGAGAGAGGGAGAAGCAGGCTTCCTGCCAAGCAAGGAGCCGGATGAGGGGCTCGATCCTGGGACTCTGGGATCATGACTTGAGCTGAAGGCAGTCACCTAACCAACTGAGCCACCCAGGCACCCCTGTTGTACTGTGTGATTTTAAAAACAAATCCAATATTAAACAAAATTAGATGTTCAAAGAAAAATAGTAAGAGGATATTGAAAACAAAAAAGGAGCACATTTAAGAAAAACAAACACAAAGTTTATCTACAAAAGAAAAATACAGCAACTGAAATAAAAAATTGCAATGAATGTTTCGATGTCAGAGTAGAACCTAAACAAAAACAGATAAATATGTGGAAGAATCACCAACTTCTCCTCCAAAAAAAAAACAGCAGAAAATGGAAAGAAATAAAAAAATATGAAAGAGAAATTAAGAGACATGAAAGATATCATGAGACAATCCAATATGCATATAATGGAAATCTGAGAGATCAAATGACAGAATTTTAAAAGACAATGTGCAACAATTTTCTTTTCTTTTCTTTTTTTTAAGATTTTATTTATTTGACAGAGAGAAACACAGCCAGAGAGGGAACACAAGCAGGGGGAGTGAGAGAGGGAGAAGCAGGCCTCCCGGTGAGCAGGAAGCCCGATGTGGGGCTCGATCCCAGGTCTCCGGGATCATGACCTGAACCGAAGGCAGTCACTTAACCAACTGAGCCACCCAGGCGCCCAGCCAACAATTTTCTAGAACTGAAGATAAAAGAGTTCTTTTTTTTTTTTTTAAGATTTAATGTATTTATTTGACAGAGAAAGAGAGAGAGAGAGAGATACAGCAAGAGCAGGAACACAAGCAAGGGGAGTGAGAGAAACAGGCTTCCAGCTGAGTAGGGAGCCCAGTACAGGGCTCAATCCCAGGACCCTGGGATCATGACCTGAGGTGAAGGCAGACACCTAAGAACTGAGCCACCCAGGGGCCTGACAAATACAAGTTCTTAAACTTAGAAAGTATATTACATCCTGAGAGTAAATATAAATAAATCCACTTGAAGACTAGCATAGTGAAAGTACAGAACAAAAAAATAATAATAATCCTAACTACCAAAAAAGATTAAATAACTAAGGAAGAGTAACAAACAGACTAAGATTAGTTTATTAGCAACAATATAAGTCAGTAAGAAGAAAAGGAAGAGTATTTTCAAAGTGGCTGGGGAAAGTAACTTCTGTCTTAAATTCTACACTTCATTAAATTACCAATTAAGATGGTGGTGCCCGGGTGGCTCAGTTGGTTGAGCAACTGCCTTCGGTTCATGTCATGATCCTGGAGACCTGGGATTGAGCCCCACATCTGGCTCCCTGCTCAGCAGGAAGCCTGCTTCTCCCTCTCTCACTCCCTCCGCTTGTGTTCCCTCTCTAGCTGTGTTTCTCTCTGTCAAATAAATAAAATCTTTAAAAAAAAATTACCAGGGCGCCTGGGTGGCTCAGTTGGTTGAGCAACTGCCTTCGGCTCACATGATCCTGGAGACCTGGGATGGAGTCCCACATTGGGCTCCCTGCTCAGCAGGAAGCCTGCTTCTCCCTCTCTCACTCCCCCTGCTTGTGTTCCCTCTCTGGCTGTGTTTCTCTCTGTCAAATAAATACAATCTTTAAAAAAAAAAAAAGAGTTTACTCAATATAAACATAGAAGTAATCACAATAAATATAAATAGATTAAAATCTCTGGCTCTTTGTGGGCATATTTAATTTTGGATCCAAAAAATTTAAATACAAAGCTATTTGGGGGGCATCTGGGGGGTGAGGGGCACAGTCAGTTAGGTCACTGACTCTTGGTTTCAGCTCAGGTTGTGATCTCAGGGTTGTGGAAGATCAAGCCCCAAGTTGGACTTTGTGCTCTGCATGGAGTCTGCTTAGGACTCTCTCTCCCTCTCTTTCTGTTCCCCCACACACACACCTACCTACTCTCACTCTCCCTCTTAAATAAATAAATCCTTTAAAAAAACTGCTTTGTAGGATATGAAGTTGCACCTGGCTAACTTAGTTAGTAGAGCATTCAACTCTTGATCTTGCGTTCATGAGTTCAAGGCCCACACTAGACTCAAAGCTTACTTAAAAAATTTAAAATTAAAAAAGAAAGAAAAGGGATGCCTGGGTGGCTCAGTCGTTAAATGTCTGCCTTCGGCTCAGGTCATGATCCCAGGCCCAGGATCAAGCCCCACATCAGGCTCCCTGCTGGGCAGGAAGCCTGCTTCTCCCTCTCACTCCCCCTGCTTGTGTTCCCTCTCTCGCTGTGTTTCTCTCTGTCAAATAAATAAATAAAATATTTAAAAAAAACATTTATGAAACATTACTAAAAAATCTACCCCTACATGCTCCCCAAACCAAATACTTTTACAGATAAGTTCTACTAAGCCTTCATGAAGTTCCCATGCAATGTGAACCAAATACAAGGGAAAAAAACTGAAGACTGCCTAACACCTTCTATGAAAGCAGTATAATTCTAACACCAAAACTAAACACAGTATCAAAAAAAACTATAGGCCAAGCAAATCAAATCCAGTAGTGTATGAAAAAGAATACATCATAAGTACTCTTTGTCCCCAGAATGCATATGGCTAAGTAACAGATTTAGTGTTTACATTTTTTACAGAAGAAAAGAAAATGGATTATAGAAAATGCTCAGTTAAAATGACAAAAGGCAGAAAAAAAAAAGAAATCAATGAAATTGAAAACTGGAATTCAATGGAGAAAATCAACAAAACCAAAAGCTGATTCTTTAATAAGATCAATAAAACCAATAAGCTTCCAGCCAGGCTAACTAAGAAAAAAAAAAAAAGAGGGGATACAGATTACTAATATCATAAATACAAGAAGGAACAGATACCATAGACATTAAAAAATAATAAAGGAAAGGCGCCTGGATGGCTCAGTCAGTTAAGCTGCTAACTTAATTTAGACTCAGGTCAAGATCTCCAAGTGGTACGATTAAGCCCAATATCAGGCTTTGTGCTTAGCGTGAAGTCTCATTGTTCCCTCCTACTGCTCTTCCTCCCCACTTGTGCCCATGTGCTCTCTAAAACAAATAAATACAATCTTTAAAATGATAATCATCATAATAATAAAGGAATATTGGAGCACCTGCTGGATGGCTCAGTAAGTACAGCATGCAACTCTTGATCTTGGCATCATGAGCTTGAGCCCCATGTTGGAGATAGAGATAACTTTAAGAAAAAAAATTTTTAGGGGCACCTGGGTGGCTCAGTTGTTAGGTGTCTGCCTTCGGCTCAGGTCATGAACTCAGAGTCCCAGGTCAGAACCCCACATCAGGCTCCCTGCTTGGCAGGAGGCCTGCTTCTCCCTCTCTCACTCCCCCTGCTTGTGTTCCCTCTCTTAGCTGTATTTCACTCTGTCAAATAAATAAATAAACTCTTTAAAAAAAAAACAAACCAAAAAAAAAATTTTTTTAAAGATTTTATTTATTTGACAGAGAGAAACACAGCCAGAGAGGG
>PITA01031584.1:0-15010 GCA_004023965.1 Spilogale gracilis
CCCTAAAGCACAAATTACCAGTCTACTGCTAACATTTAAGCTCAACTATCAATGTCTGTATTTATAACTATGTGTCTGTGTACTTGAAAATTCATTGCTCACCTCTGCTACCTCACCTCTTCATCTGTCATTATCTTGAGCTCTCCATCATTAACTGAGAGGATTTCTGGAGCACTTCCCTCAGAAAGGTCATGCATGTGATGTATGCACTGAGCCTCCTATGCCAGATGTACTTTTTTTTTTAAGATTTTATTTGAGAGATAGGGGAGAAAGTCAGAGGGAGAAGCAGACTCTCTACAGACTCGATCCCAGGACTCTGGGATCATGACCTGAGCCAAAGGCAGTGGCTTAACCAACTCAGCCACACTGGCATCCCACCAGATGTCCTTCTTCTGCCATGGTTGGGAAGTGACATGATGGCCACTTTTTTTTCTTTAATAATTTATTTTTTATTTTTTCAGTGTTCGAAGATTCATTGTTTATGCCCTGCACCCAGTGCTCCATGCAATACGTGCCCTCAGTACCCAACACCAGGCTCGCCCATCCCCCTTCCCCCTCCCCTCCAAGACCCTCAGTTTGTTTCTGAGTCCAAAGTCTCTCATGTTTCATCTCCCTCCCCGATTTACCCCACTTCCCATTTCCTTTCCTTCTCCTGCTGTCCTCCATATTATTCCTTATGTTCCACAAGTAAGTGAGATCATGTGATAATTGACTTTCTTTGCTTGGCTTATTTCACTCAGCATAATCTCCTCCAATCTGGTCCATGTTGCTACAAAAGTTGGGTATTCATCCTTTCTGATGGAGGCCTAATATTCCATTGTATATATGGACCATGCCTTCTTCATCCATTCGTCTGTTGAAGGACATCTTGGCTCTTCCCACAGTTTGGCAGTTGTGGCCATTGCTGCTATGAACATTGGGATACATGTCGATGGCTACTTTTGAATCTTGAGTTACATTCTTTTCTCCTGGAGTCTTGTAGATTATAGTATTGCAGATGGGTGGCTTTAAACTAGTTTGATTCTCATTCCTTTATAAATAACCTAGTCCAGAAGCTTGTAAGTTTTGTTTTGTTCTATTTCTGAAGTTCAGGAATTTCATCAGACTATGTCTAGATACTTATCTTTATTCATGTGAGTCCTTTTAATCTCCAGATTCAAGTTTCCCTTTCCATCTGTTACTTTTCTTTTGGGACCCCCTATTATTTGCATTAGGTCTTTTGGATTTGTCCTTAAAATTTACATGAAATGGCATGATTTCCTTTCCTTTGTATACCTGATGTGTTGTAAGATTTCTTCCAGTATCTTTGAGTATCCTGTTAGTGTCTGTGCCAATTTCCAAGCATATTTATTCTAATTATAAATTTCGGCATTAAGGAAATAACCACCGGATGGGCCAGCCCATGAGCCACCTGGGTCCCCTGAATTAGCCTGGAGTCAAAAGACTCCATCTATTACCTGATTGCTATGAGCCCCTACTTTGAATGATGGACCACAGTGGCATATTTTAGGTCCCCAAGAATAAGTACATTTAGAGCCAATGTCTAATAATCCCAGATAGATCTGGGTATGTCCTTTTTTGCAGTATACAGATACCCTACTAAATAGCTGTAGTTCCCTCTGGGGAAGGCTGGGAGGAAGGTTTATGAGCACTTGCAGCAATGATGGAGGTTCCTTCCTATAGGACACTTGGCATCACCTTTAATCAAGGGGCTTTGGGTCTATGATTGATTTGTGTCTGGGAACTGGTAAGAGGCTGTGACTCTCCACTTCGTATTTTGGCTACCAGACCTACGATATATCCTATTGTATAGATAGATAGATCAAGCAGGAGAGAAACACTTCCAGAATAGTGTAGTAAAGACTTCAAAAAATCCACTCCTCTCGGGTGCCTGGGTGGCTTGGATGGTTGGGCGTCTGCCTTTGGCTCAGGTCATGATCTCCAGGTCCTGGGATTGAGCCCCCCCTGAGCCTCCTAGCCTGGCAGGGAGTGTGCTTTTGCCTCTCCCTCTGCTCATGTTCACTCTCTGTATCTCTCTGTCTCAAATGAATAAATAAATAAAAATCCACTCCTCCTTAAAAGCAACAAGAACTCTGGAAAACCCCTCAAAATCAGCTTTTTCAGAACTCTGGAAACTAAGCAAAGGTTAGCTACAATCCAAGGAATGTTTATTTAAAAAAAAAAAAAAGCTGTGTCATAGAGCAGTGAATTTTGTGAAATTTTAATTTGCCCTAGTCCCATTCTCCTCTCCTCAGGTCCACAGAAACCTTGAAAACTAATAAAAGCCTCATAACTAAGGGAACTGTGAAAAACAATGGCTTAGCAACCACTAGAAGGGGCACAACAGGTTTGAAGCTCGACAGCAGCTCCATCCTCAAAGAAGTGCCGCTAGCTGACCTGTTAGCTCTCTAGAAAGCATATTCTGAGTTTGTCTTTATTTGACCTGAGTCAGAACTCTCCCTGTGCCAATAGCCGTAACTGTAGGTCATGTGTAGAAAACAAGAAAACAATCAGCAGCAACTGTTTAACATTACAGCTGCCTGAAGTGACCAAACCAGTTGGTGGTCACAAAAGGCTGACAAAACAATTGGAAAAACTAGGGAATGAGAGATATTTGTAGGTCCTTTAAAAGCTTTGACATATTCCTGGGAATTCCTAGATGTTCACAAGCAAATGTAGGGTTGTGTGCATACCCAGGAAAAACCTGAAGAGATCCTAAGCTCTCACCTCTACCTGACCTTGAGGGTCTGTACAGGCAAGAAGTAAATATTAAAGCAGTATATACACACACACAAGGCCCCACAGGAGATTTGTTGGTTGAAGGCATTTAAGGAAATCTCTGTCCATCCATTAGCTGACCACTAAGTTAACTGAGTAGAGACTTCAGTGGCCACACAGCAAAGAACAGGTCTTTACAGAAATACTCTAGGAAAGTCACTAAACAAACAGCAACAGCAGCAAAGTCTGGGGAGCGGTGGAATGTGATTTGCAGAGTTGTCACATTGTAATATTTAAGATGTCACTTTTTTTTTTTTTAAGATTTTATTTATTTGACAGAGAAACATAGCAAGAGAGGGGAGACAAGCAGGGGGAGGGGGAGAGGGAGAAGCAGGCTTCCCGCCAAGCAGGGAGACCGATGCAGGGCTTGATCCCAGGACCTCAGGATCATGACCTTAGCCAAAGGCAGCCGCTTAATGACTGAAGCATCCAGGCGCCCATAAGATGTCGCTTTCAACAAAAGATTATAACATCCAAAAAACAGGAAAGTGTGGCCCATGCAAAGGTAAAAAGTGGTAAAAAGAAACCATCCCTGAGGAAGTCTAGACAATGAAGTAACTAGAAAAAGTCTTTAAATCAACTATTATAAATGTATTTAAAGAACTAAAGGAAATCATTTCTAAAAAATTGTAAGAATGTCTTGCCAAATAGAGGATATTAATAAGCAGATAAAATTACATGTATAACGTTTATATAATAAATATGTTATGTCTATGTAAAATAAAAATTCTGGAGTTAAAAAATATAATAACAAATGAAAGATTGACTAAAGAGGTTCAGTAGTAGATCTGATCTAGCAGCAGAATCAGCAACTTGAAGACAGGTCAGTTGAGATCATTCAGTCTGAGGAACAGAAAGAAAAGAGAATGAATAAAAATGAATAGTACCCCACAAACTTGTGGGACAACATCAAGTATACTAATATGCCTATAATGAGAGTCCCAGAAAAGAGAGAATGGGGTAGAAAGAATATTTGAAGAAATTATAAACAAAACCCTCCCAACTTTAATTTTAAAAAATTAATCTACATATCCAAGAAGCTCAAAATAGGATAAACTCTTAAAAGAGTTTCACATCTACACACACCATAGCCAAACTTTGAAAGACAAAGAAAATACTGAATGGAACAAGAGAGAAAAGTAAATTTATCATGTACAAGGGAGCCTCGCTAAGATTAGCAGCTGACTTCTTACCAAAAACCATGAAGACTGAAGTGGGATAACATATTAAAAGTGCTAAAAGAGGGGCGCCTGGGTGGCTCAGTTGGTTGGGCAACTGCCTTCGGCTCAGGTCATGATCCCGGAGACCGAGGATCGAGTCCCACATCGGGCTCCCTGCTCGGCAGGAAGCCTGCTTCTCCCTCTCTCACTCCCCCTGCTTGTGTTCCCTCTCTGGCTGTGTTTCTCTCTGCCAAATAAATAAAATCTTAAAAAAAAAGTGCTAAAAGAGGGGCGCCTGGATGGCTCAGGTGGTTAAGCGACTGCCTTTGGCTCAGGTCATGATCCCTGAGCCCCACATTGGGCTCCCTGCTTGGTGGGAAGCCTGTTTCTCCCTCTCTCACTCCCCCTGCTTGTGTTCCCTCTCTCATTGTGTTTCTCTCTGTCAAATAAATAAAATCTTTAAAAAAAAAAAAGAAAAGAAAAAGTGCTAAAAGAGGGGCGCCTGGGTGCCTCTGTCAGTTAAATGTCTGACTTTAGCTCAGGTCATGATCCTGGGGTCTGGGGATCAAGCCCCCTGTCAGGCTTCCCACTCAGCAGGGAGTCTGCTTCTCCCTCTCCCTCTGCCCCCCCCTGCTCATTTTCACTCTCTCTTCAAATAAATAAATAAAATCTTTTTTTTTTTTTTAAAGATTTTATTTATTTGACAGCGAGAAACACAGCGAGAGAGGGAACACAAGCTGGGGGAGTGAGAGAGGGAGAAGCAGGCTTCCCGCCGAGCAGGGAGCCCGATGTGGGACTTGATCCCGGGTCTCCGGGATCATGACCAGAGCCGAAGGCAGTCGCGCAACCAACTGAGCCACCCAGGCGTCCCTAAAATCTTTTTTTAAGTGCTAAATTAATAAGCCCATCAACCAAGAAATTTATATCCAGCAAAACCATTTTTCAAATATAAAGAAATAAGACATTCCAAGATAAAAGAATTTGACCTACCTTGCAAGAAATTTTATTAAAGAGTCCTTCAGGCTGAAATGAAAGGACTAGGCAGTAATTCAAATCCACTTGAAATAAAGAATATCAATAGAAGGAACTGTATAAATACTGGAAAAAATTATATTTTTTGGTTACAATTTTTTTCTCTTATATGTCTTTTTTTTTTTTTTTTAAAGATTTTATTTATTTATTTGACAGAGAGGGAACACAAGCAGGGGGAGTGAGAGAGGGAGCAGCAGGCTTCCCGCTGAGCAGGGAGCCTGATGTGGGACTCGATCCCGGGTCTCCGGGATCATGACCCGAGCCGAAGGCAGCCGCCCAACCAACTGAGCCACCCAGGCGCCACCTATATGTCTTTTTAAAACAAAGATTTTATTTATTTGATAGAGAGTACAAGCAAGCAGGAGGAGGGGTGGGCAGATAAGAGGGAGAAGCAGAGTCCCCGCTGAGCGAGGAGCTCCATGCAGGGCTCAATTCCAGGACTCTGGGATCATGACCGGAACCGAAGGCAGATGCTCAACTGACTGAGCCACCCAGGTGCCCTTATATGTTCTTTTTTTAAGATTGTATTTATTTGAGGGGGAGAGGGAGAGAGAATTTAAAGCAGACTCCATTCCAAGTGCAGAGCCCAGTGCGGGGCTTGTTCCCATCATTCCCAGATCTTGACCTGAGCTGAAAGAGCAGTAATCGTGGAACTGTGTTTATGGGCTTATGTGAAAATGTGCCTTGTTTGGCAATAATAGCACAAAGAAAAAGAGAAGGAACAGATACGTAGGAACAAAGTTTTTATGTACTATTGAAATTAAGTTGACATTAAAATAAACTAGATTGTTCTAAGACATTAATTGTGTTAAGCGACTGCCTTCGGCTCAGGTCATGATCCCGGAGTTTCGGGATCAAGTCCCACATCGGGGCTCCCTGCTCGGTGGGAAGCCTGCTGCTCCCTCTCTCACTCCCCCTGCTTGTGTTCCCTCTTTTGCTGTCTCTCTCTCTGTCAAATAAATAAAGGAAAGAAAGACAGACACTAATTGTTCCCAGAGAAACCATTAAGAAAGTAATTCAAAAGAACAATTAAAAAAATGGAGTTAAAATGGAATACTAAAAGGCATTTAACACAAAAGAAAGCAGTAATGGGGGAACACCAGTGGAAAAAAATAAGACACATAAATAAATAGCAAAATGACAGGCATGAAAAAATTTCAGTCAAAAGATGGAGATTAGCAGAATGAATTTTTATTTATTTTTATTTTTTATTTTTAAAGATTTTATTTATTTGACAGAGAGAAACACAATGAGAGAGGGAACACAAGCAGGGGGAGTGAGAGGGGGAGAAGCAGGCTTCCTGCCGAGCAGAGAGCCCGATGTGGGGTTCGATCCTGGGCCTCCGGGATCATGACCTGAGCCGAAGGCAGTCGCTTAACCTACTGAGCCACTCAGGCGCCCCAGCAGAATGAGTTTTTAAAAAGTCAACACAAGGAGCACCACCTGTGTGGCTCAATCAGTTGGATGTCAGGCTCTTGATTTTGGCTCAGATCATCTCAGGGTCCTGGGATCTGGCCCCATATCGGGCTCTCTGCAGAGTGGAGTCGGTTTGTCCTTCCCACTGTGGTCCTTCCCCACTGTCTGTCTGTCGCTCTTTCAAATAAATAAATAAAATCTAAAAAAAGAAAAGAAAGAAAGAAAGATTCCCTCTCACTCTGCCCCTCCCCCTTAAAAAGTAATACCTAAAAAAATGTGAACACAATCCAGTTATATGTTCTTTATAATCACAGACACAAAGAGTAAAAGGGTAGAACAAGAACCATAAGAGATGTAGAATAGCTATAGTAACATCAGACAAAACGAGCTAAAACAAAACTTTTTTTTCACATTTATTTATTTATTTATAGAAGATAGATTTATTTATTTATTTATTTCACAGAGAGAGAGATCACACGTAGACAGGCAGGCAGGCAGAGAGAGGGGAGGAAGCAGGCTCCTCGCTGAGCAGAGAGCCCGATGTGGGCCTTGATCCCAGGACCCTGAGATCATGACCTGAGCCAAAGGCAGAGGCTTTAACCCACTGAGCCACCCAGGCGCCCTAAAACAAAACTTTTTAGTAGAGATGAAGGAAATTTTATAATGATAAAGTCAATCCATTAGGAAGACAAAATAATTATAAACTTACATGTACCTAACAAAAGAGCCCCCAAATACATGACATAAAAACTTACAGAACTAAAAAGAGAAATAGATAATTTTCCAGTAACAGTGGGAAACTTCAATACCCAACCTGTAATATTGGATAGAATCACTAGACAGAAGATCAACAAGGAAATAAATTGAGCAATACTAGCATAGGTTACCTATCTATTTCATTCAATTGATGACAGTGACAGGGACACTGTCATCAATTATTCATTACCTGGGACACTTGTCTGGCTCTTGATCTCGGGGTTGTGAGTTCGAGCCCCATGTTGAATGTAGAGACACTTAATCTTTCTAAAAAATTACCCATTATCAAAGACCTCTGCAAGCCAAGAAATCAGATTATGGTCCCTGCTCCCCTTTACAGTTGATGTGTCCATTTTGTCTGGATCTCATCAACAGATCAGGGATCCTGTCTCAGTGATGGTAATCATTAGTCATTAGTCATATGACTAATGCACCCATAGCGATGAATTTGGCCCTAAACATTAAACAATGCTATATTCTACACTCATTGGTCTAAGACCCTTAGAATCCATTCTCACACATGTCCCAGGTTTCTGCCAGCATAATAGCAACGTATTTTCCTCCTGGACCACAGTGTGTACTGTCCCCCTAGAACATGCTGAGATTTGACCCTAGTTAAAGGTCTAGTGACAACAGGGAATTTGTGTTGAACTCGAGAGGAAGGCGTTAGCCTCACGTGAGGTTATCAGAGTTTTCAGCCAGGAAAGGTGGTCTCTTCAGAGAGATGCAAAATGACTTGGAAGTTCAGTATTGTCCACTTCATCTGGGTCCCACCAGACACACCATTTCAGATTTCTAGATCCTATTCTTCCCTGATCAAGGCTCTAGTTTTCCCATGACAAACTTGGTAGTACTGACTTCAGCTGTCATTATAATTCAGCAACTACACGATCACATTTTGTGTTTGACTTTTAGCAATGGTAGCCCTCGGTCTACATAAGGGATTGTTATAGAACTAAAGCACCCTGGTTCTCAGACTGACTTGTGTTGGGACTTAGTAAACCTGAGCTTGTCGTTTTCTCTCTGTGATCACTCAAATGCACTGAAAAGAATCCATCCTACACCACGGTCATTAGTCATTACTACTGCCATCGCAGCCAAGGGTAGCAGGGATTTGAGATTCCAAGGCGTGTAGCCACAGGCAACAGCTTACCTGTGATACGCCCGCACAATGGGGATTCCTTGCGTACCATTTCCCATCTGCAAAGAACTCAGCATTGCTGCTGCAATCCAAATGTGATCAAATCAATTACAAAACTCCGTGATGGTGGGTCTGTCTTCTAGGACCAATCCCAGTAAACCAGTTATTAGATCAGTCAAGGTCCAATCAGGAGACAGAAGCCACAACAGGAAAGTTTAACATAGTTTTTGTTTTTGTTTTTAAAGATTTTATTTGGCAGAGATCACAAGTAGGCAGAGAGGCAGGCAGAGAAAGAGGGGGAAGCAGGCTCCCTGCTGAGCAGAGAGCCCGATATGGGGCTCGATTCCAGGACCCTGAGATCATGACCTGAGCCAAAGGCAGAGGCTTAACCCTCTGAGCCACCCAGGCACCCCTAACATAAAGAGTTATTAATAGGGGCTTGGAATATTAGAGAATAGGCTAATAATGAGCGCTAAAGACAATTCTAAAGAATATAGAAGTAGCAGACATAAAGATCAGCTACTTATCCCTAGGGCTGAGACAGAACACCCAAGGCAGAGCCGTCTTCCACCAGGTCTAAGATCCAGGCTTTATTTGAGAGGGCAAGGAGGCACCTGGCTGACTCAGTCAGAAGAGCATCCAACTATTAATCTCAGGGCTGTGAGTTTGAGCAACCACACTAGGTGTAGAGATTACTTAAGTAGATAAAACTTAAAAAAAAAAAAAACAAAAGGGCATGACAGAAAAGTCAATGATGAGCCCCCTACAGTGGGACTTCCTGGAAATCTGTCCTCTGGAGGTCAAGTGAAGTTGCTGATTACTGAGCACTGCCAGAACTAAGACTATAGGAAGTACACACTCTGCAGGAGTGCAGTGCTTGAGGGAACTTTGCCAGTGCAAGGATCAAGCACTGCAGAGAGTCATGCCAAGATAGGAGTTGCACGAGAGCGTGCGTATTCTGCAAGAGCCCAGTGCTGGAGAAAACTGCACCAACTAGTGCTGGAGCAAGCCGTGCCATCACAGGGGTCAAGCAGAAAGCACAGGGCGGAAGAAAACCAGATCACTGTAGAAGTCAAGTGCCAAAGAGAGCTCGCTCTGCAGAAGTTCAGTGCTAGTGAAAGCTGCATGAGGGTCAAGACTGATGGGTGCGCATGCAAAATGAGTCCAGGTGTAAGGAATCCTCTTACCGCAAAGGCAGCATGGGGTCTGCGGTTTTTGGTGTTTTAGAGTTTGGGAAGAGGAGGTGCAGCAAGGTGGTTGCAAGCTGCGGCCTGTGAGCTCCCCCACAGAACTCCTTACCCTGAACACAGATCTGAGGCCGACCTGATGTGCCCACAAACGTGTAGCCTTGCAAAACCGCACCACAAAAGCGAGAAAACAAACCAACAGGACCAAACCACCAAGAGCATCCCCTTCCTCGTTCAGTGGCCCTCCGGCACCCTCTACTGGCAGAGTTCAGCAATCACATTCAATGCCCTGAGAAATGCATAAATAGTCCAGCCCATTACCTTGGAGCGGATACTGAAGGGTAAATGTGGAGCTGAGAGGCAATAAACTGAAAACTAACATCCCCACATAGGCTCTCTTACCCCAAAGACTGGCGGCCAGTAAGGTAGGAAGGACTGAGTGAAAGACTCTGGAATTATTTCTTCCCTATGGAAATTTCCCCTCCCTACAAAACAACGCAGTAAAAATACCACATCCCTGGGAAAAGTGTAGAGATTCATGCCAGCAGCCTCGGTCAAAGAGTTGAAAGAAGCATTTGGAGTGAGATCTGTCACAATTAACCCACAGTATGGCCTGGGCAGAAGTCAGATGGATCTTGGAGAATAACTGTGGACTGTCATGAACTTAAATCAGGTGATGATTCCAATCGCAGCTGCTTTCCCAGAGCAGGTTCTTTTTAGCTGCCAAGCCCATCATGTATCCGCAGGTCTCTTCAGGGTGATGTCCATTCTGCTTTGATGTAATGTAATTGCAGAGGTCTTGATCCCCTTAACATTCCACGAAACATCACACAGCAGCATTATTGGAGTTAATGAGCAGGAAGTAACAAACACTTTAATCGCCTTTGTAAGACACACAGAAACTAGAAAGTAGGAGATAAAGCCCACAAAAAATTCAGGGGCTTGCCAATTCAGTGAAGTTTCTGGCAATTCAGTGGTCTAGAATATATAAGGCTGTCTCCTCCAAGGTGAAAGACAAGTTGCTCCTCATACAACGACTTACTCCAAAAGAGGCACTATGGTTGGTATAGGCCCGTGGATTTGGAGGTAACCTGTCTCATCAATAGAGTCACCCAATGAGGGGTCCATTTGGATGAGGCACCAGCATAATAAGACTAGACTCTGCGAGCAGCTGAGGCTGTGGTTCATGCTGCCCTACCACTTAGTGCCGACGATGGGGCAGAGCCAGGCGTACCCGGAGTGTCTGTGGCAAACAGGGATGCCCTGTGGATCCTCTAGCCAGTACGTATTCACGAATAGCAGAATTAAAACACAGGCTTACAGGATGTTTGATAAATATTGACCCTTTTCAACACACCTACAACACTATCCTACTTCTGAGAAACAGTTTTTGGCTTGCTCCTGGGACCTGGTAAGGACTGGAACCCCTACCTGGGTGACCTCTGCTAATGGTGAAACCTGGGACTCTCACCATGAATGGACTGTTGTCTGCCCAACACAACCAAAACGTTGAACGTGAGTAACGGTAACGTATCATCGAGTGAAAATGGTATATAAGAGCGCTGTCCAGGTGGCTCAGTTGTTAAGCATCTGTCTCCTGGCTCAGAGTCCCGGGATCGAGCCTTGCATCGGGCTCCCTGCTCAGCAGGAAGCCTGCTTCTCCCTCTCTCACTCCTCTCTGGCTGTGGAGGCACATAGCTGTTCTCATGCAAGGGCAGTCGCTGATGGGAGTTGTGGGATGGTCTGGGACTTGGAAGGAGTAAGACTGGAAGACTGGTGACAATGAAGTATGAGCCCTTGTAAATCCCCCCCCCCTTTTTTTTAAGTCTTCTTTAATCAATTTTATTGGAGTTGGAGCTGTTTCATCCAGGGACCCAGGTTGGTTTCTGAGTCCCCTTAGATGGGCTGTTAGCTTTTCTTTATCTGTTCATGATTTTATTGACTCTTAGCAGCTAGAACAGGAGAAGAGATCCTCATAAGCAGGGAAGGTGGTGTAGGGCAACATTTTCCTCTTGGGGGCCAGTGGCGACTGAAACAACAGAAATTTATTTTCTCACAGTTGGAGGGGCTAGAAGTCCAAAGTCAAGGCATGGCCAGATTTCTTTGGAGAACTCTCTCCTTGGCTGTAGATGGCCATCTTCTCCCTGTGTGGGCATATGGTCTTCCCTCTATGTGTGTCTTGGTCTCTCCTCATTAGGGACACCAGTCATTTTGGCTTAGGGCCCACCCTGATTTTTAATTTTTTGTGTGTGAGTAAATTGATAGAAGTTTATTAATTGAAGATACAGAAAAAGCTCAAGAGTGAGAGAGGTCCCGAAGGGGTGGCAATGAGGGCCTTTAGCGTTGGTTTTTTTCTAGAAAGCTAACCACAGAACTTAAATCCTTTCAGCATCTCTATTGAGAATACCTTCAGTGGCTTATTTCCTTTTTAGGGTCTGGTTACTCTTTGCTGGTCACAGTTGAGTATCATAAAGACACCCACCCCACACGGGGGTAGGCCCACCCTTATGACCTTATTTTAAATTAATCGCCTCTTTAAAGACCCTATAGCCAAATACAGTCACCTTATGACTAGGACAGGGTAGGCCCACCCTTATGACCTTATTTTAAATTAATCGCCTCTTTAAAGACCCTATAGCCAAATACAGTCACCTTCAGTGGTACTGGGGGTAGTACTTTAGCATATAAGTTTTTTTGGTGTGGGAGGAGGACACAGTTTGGCCCATAAGAGCCCATACTGCACCAATTTGAAGGCCATTATCCTACTAAAAGGAAGCCTCACCTATAGGGTTCAAGTGCAGGCAGCAAACAGTCAAGGGTAAGCCTTTTGCCGGTACAGCTCCCTTCCCGTTCTGCAAAGATGAGCATATTAGCTGGGCTCTGCCAGGGCTGCATGTCAGGGGAGGGGGAGGGATCCTCTATTTTTGCCCCTCTTCTTGAGTTCTGAGCCATGTTATTAAATCCAAGAATTAATGATTTATCTGTCCATGATCACTGAGCCCTGACCACCCTCCCATGTAAAATTTGGAACATGGAGGAATAGAATAGAACCCGTTTTAGCTAGCAGGTGTACCCTCCAGGGGAAAAGAGAGGAAGGAACTGGTATACGGATGCATTTCTCCCTAAGGAAGTCAGGAGACAGGGAAAGGCAAGCTTATAGAGTTAGGAGTGGGGACAATGGGTCCTCCCCACCAATGTTATGCAAGGGGGATGCTAGAACCCTTTCCTGAAGGGGTTCCCGAAGTGTTCTTTCCCGCTAAGCTCTTTCATGAAACTAAGCGTATTAGTTTTATCTTGCAGTATATAACTACTTACCCCAAATTTAGCAGCTTTAAACAACACTCCTCTAAAAAGGTCCTGTGGACTTTGCTCGGTTCTCAGCTTGGTGTCTTGGCTTGGCAAGGTTCTCAGCTCAGAGTCTCTCAAGGTCAAAGTCAGGGTGTTGGCTGGGCTGGGGTCTTACCTAGCTTGGGGGAAGAATCCACTTTCGAAGGAGTCCAGGTTGTTGGCCATACTCAGTTCCTTCCTGTGCGGGGTCGTGTTTGATGTTTCCTTGCTGGCTGTCACTGGGGGCAGCTGCTTAAAAGCCATCACGTTCCTCGTCATGTGGCTCCCTTCCTCTTCAACCCAGGAATAGCTCAGAGTCCTCCTCCTGCTTCAAGTCTCTGACTTCTTTTTCTGCCACCAACTGGAGAAACCCCTGCTCGTAAGTGGCCACCTGATTGCATGATAATCTCCAGATCTTAACATCAACTGACTTGGAACTTTAATGACATCTTTAGTTAGATCTGCAGAATCCTTTTGCAGCCATTTCTTGCTTAGTGTTTGATCAAAAAACCAGGGGCCAGGAATTCAAGGGGGTTGTCTTTAGTATTCTGTCTACCGCACAAGGGATTCTCATCTTTGCCCCAGACCTTGAGAGAAGGCAGTTCCTCTCTGCTACAGGTTTCTTAGATCCTAGCCCAGCACACAAGACAGGGAAGTGTGTCGCATGTGCTGTCGTCTGGAGAGACCACAATGGTTCATATTTGTGTGAAGTAGGAAAAGGTAATTTGTGAATTGCATGCTTGTGTGAATTAGGAAGAGGTATGCCTACCTCAAACAATTTACTGCCATCTGTTGGAAGTTTGTTGTAATAACTCCACAGAATCTGTTGACCAGGAAGTGAGTGGCACTTCCAAGTCTTGAGGTGGGTAACTTATGCGACTGTGAGCAGCAGCCCCGATCTCACTGGGATCAGAGCCATCCTCTGTGTTCCAGCCACTTGCCCGCAGTGTTGTCTCTGGAGACATGTTTTCCCAGAATCTTCTTTCTGACATTCGTCATCTATTTTTATCCGTTGACGATTTGGGGAAAATGTGAACTGGAAAGGCCATCAGTTGGCCTGAATAGGGTGACAAATTAATACTCAGGAAAAAAAGCAACATGTTTTGCTAGTGGCTTGATCTAATCTATTTGGTTAGATCCATAAGCAGATATGATCTTCCAAGATCTTCCAAGGAGCAAACTCTGAAGTAATAGCAGTATTAAGGTGATAATAACAGCCACTAATGTTCCTCCATGCCTGTCTCTATCCATACGGATAGATATATGTATAATACACACTCATACACTCACCTATATACATAATCTCCTCTAATCCTCGAAGGAATCCTGTTGAGTAGGGATTATTCTCCTCACGAGGTAGACAAGAAAACAGACCTAGTGATGTTATATTACTTGCCCAAGGTCAAGGATAAAAAAGAGCTGAGCCAAAAAAACCAAAACCAAACCCAAACAAAAAGTTAAGACTCACACCTACACTGTGGGATCCAAAGCCCCTGCTTCTAACCACTTGGGTGCACATTAGCTAAGTGCCTAAGCCCTGAATTGAAACCTTAACTCTCCACCTATGCAAGGGAAACCAGGGCTGCTCCTTGGGGGCCTGGACTATCTTCACTGTATTCATGAGAATGGCTGGAAGGGAGAAGTGTGGTAGGTCATTGTTCATGGCTATAAGATAGGGATGGCCAGTGGGACTTGGAAGGAGAAAAAACAGTAAGAGCTGTCTTTTGATCATGGTATCTCCTGCACCTGGCACCCTCTTGGTGCCCAGTCAGCACCTGCTCAATGACCGAAAAGCTACCTGATCAGCCAGACACACAACATGCCTGTGAGAGCCCCTATCTGTGCTTTGCCTCCCTGATGTCTGCCCCCGCTACCACCCCTTCCCTTTCCAATACATGGGCTCATCGGAACCGGATCATTCTATGCTGCAGACCCGGTGTCAAGAGTTTTACCTGCACCTGCTCATTTAAGGGGAAGTTTGATAGATGATTTCACATATGAGAGGCTTCTGGGCTGGGGAGAGAAATTTTCTGCCTTCTGTATGCTGTCTAATGCTCAGTTTATTAGACTATAACAAAACAAAATTGAAAACGATTTGTTTCCCATAGAAGACTTAGGCTTTGATGACAATTTTGCCCAGTTAAATTACCTTAAATAATTTAACTGTAAAGACATCAATATGGTGGATTCTTTTTTTTTTTTTTTTTTTTTTT
>PITA01031585.1:0-13363 GCA_004023965.1 Spilogale gracilis
GGAAAAATAATAAAAATGACAGACTGAACCACAAACAGATTAATATTTGTATAAAATATAATCTAATGGGCACCTGGGTGGCTCAGAGAGTTAAAGCTTCTGCCTTCAGCTCAGGTCATGATCTCAGGGTCCTGGGATCAAGGCCCACATCGGGCTTTCTGCTCAGTGGGGAGCCTGTTTCCTCCGGTCTCTCTGCCTACTGTGATCTCTCTCTGTGTCAAATAAATAAATAAAATCTTTAAATATATATGTGTGTATATATTTATATTTATATAAAATCTAAGCATTAATTAAAAGACAAAGAATTTCAAATTGGATTTTAAAAAAATGAGGCCCAACTATATGTTGTCTACAAGAAATTCACTTTAACCACAATGATATAGATATGCTAAAAGTAGAGGAGAGAAAAAATATATACCATGTAATTATTAATTAATAGAAAACTGTAGTTATTATATTAATAAGGGACAAAGGGTACTTCATATTAAAGAAGATAAGTATGGATAAAGAGGGCCATTACATAATTATAAAAGATGAGCTCTCTGAAGATATATAAGAATCCTATATTTGTGTTTACCTAATAGTAGAATTTCAAAATCTATGGATCAAACACTAATACAGCTTAAAGAGAAATAAATAAACTCAAAATTATACCTGGAGACTTAAAAGAGTCTTCTTTTAGTAACTGACAGAACAAGAAGAGAGTCAAACCACAAGGATACAGATTTGAGCAACACCATGAACAAACTTGACCTAGTAGACATTCATAGATGTTTATAGTATATAGAGTACTCTACCAACAAAAGTACACATTTGTTTCAAGTTTACATGAACATTCACGAAGACAAATCATATATCTGACCATAAAACAAACCTTAACATACTTCCAAGAAGTTATATTATATAAATTATTTCTTGACCATAACAGAATTAAATTATAAGTCAATAATAGAAAGATAATGGAAGATATCCAACTAAGTGAAAATTAAACAACTTGCTTCTAAATATTACATGGGGCAAATAGAAAGTTGTGGGAAAGTTAGAAACTCATTTAAACTGAATAAAAATTAAATATATCAAAATTTGTAGCAGAAAACTAAATCAGTGATTAGGGGAGATAGATAAATAGATAGATGCCATTAAAAGATTGTATTAGAAAAGAAAAAAGGTCTCAAATCAATCATTTAAAATTCCACCTTAAGAGAAACTCTTCACTATAGAGAACAAACTGAGGGTTGTGGAAGGGGAGGTTGGTGGGGGGATGGAGTAATTGGGTGATGGGCATTAAGGAGGACCTTGAGGGGCATTAACCTGATGTTATATACAACTGATAAATCACTAAATTCTACCCCTGAAACTAATAATATACTATGTTAGCTAAAATCTTTCTTTTTTTAAAAAAAAGAAAGATTCCACCTAAAAAACTAGAAAATGAAGACCAAATTGAAACGAAAGCAAGTTGAAGAATGGAAGTAACAAAAATAAGAGCAAAATCAATGACACTGAAATTTTTTAAATGGCAAAAATAAATGAAACCAAAAGCCAATCATTTGAATAGATTAATAAAATTGATAGAACTCTCCCTAGATTGACCAGGATAAAAAGAGAGAGACAAACATTACTAATATCTCAAAGAAAGGAGTATGACTCAGACCACATAGACATTGAAAAGGTAATAAGAGAATGGTACTTATTTCTCTATGCCTATAATATGAAAATGCAGATAAAATAGGAAGGAATTACTAAAATTCACTTAAGAAGAAACAGGTAAAATAAAAACCCCATTCCCTACCAACATTCAACCAACACTGAAAGAAGAAATAATACCAATTCTACATAATCTCTTCAAGAAAACAGATTAGAAAGCAACACTTCTCAACTTATTTTATGAGACCAACATTACTCTAATATCAATACTAGACACAGACATTACAAGAAATAAAAACTATGGGGCGCCTGGGTGACTCAGTGGGTTAAAGCCCTTCGGCTCAGGTCATGATCTCAGGGTCCTGGGATCAAGGCCTACATGGGGGGTCTCTGCTCGGCAGGGAGCCTGCTTCCTCCTCTCTCTGCCTGCCTCTCTGCCTACTTGTGGTCTCTCTCTCTGTCAAATAAATAAATAACTAAAATCTTTAAAAAAAAAAGAAATAAAAACTATGGAAAACTATCCTTCATGAATATGATCATAAGTTTTTTCAACAAAATATTAGCAAATAGAATTTGTAACATGTTAAAAGGACAGGAATTATGACCAAAGGGGTATTTTCCTAGGAATTCCAGGCTGTTTCAGTGTAGAATCAACTGACAATATTAACAAAAGAAAAACTAGATTGGTCATCTCAGTAGGTGCAAAAAAAAAAAAAAACAATTTAAAAAATTCAAAAGCTATTCATGATACAAATCTTTAGCAAACTAGAAATAAGACAAAAGATTGAATGCTTTTCCCATGATAATGAAATCTACAAAAATACCTCCCAAACCCTACATCCTACCTAAGACTTACTAATAAAAGACTGAAGACTTTGCTGCTGAGATCAGTAATGAAGCAAGAGTGTTTGCTTCCACCCCCCATACTCAGTATCCTACTGGAAGTCTTAGCCAGTGTAATAAAGGAAAAGTAAGTAGCCTACAGATTGGAAAGGAACAAATAAAACTGTCTCTATTTACAGATGATGTACAAAAGACTTTAGGGTTCAAAGCCAACGACCAAGAAAGAATTTTTGAGATGTCTTTGGTGCAAAAAGGTGATTTTATTGAAGCATGAGGACAGGACCGATGGGTATTAAGCGTAGCAATGGGGTTGTAAAGGGTGGTGATCGTATACCTACAAATTAGAGGGGGGGTTAGGGGCAGTGTAAGTTCTAAGGAACTTTGGAAACAAGGTTTCCAGGACCTTGAGGGGGATTAGTTATTGTTAGGAAAAGGTCATTTATTGCTATCTAATAAAACCTTAGTCATGAGATCCTTCAGGTGTATATCTATGGGCCATATGCTTGTGGGATGATAGCCAACATATATCTTGGGAGGTTTAGAGATAAAGGAATTTTTAAATGTTAAAGCAGACTTATAGGGCACTGGGGGTTGGGGCCAAGAAAATATTAACATTGAGTCAGTTGAGTCCCTAGAGAAATGCCACTCCTCCTGTTTCAAGGACTTGTCAATGGGCTATACAAAGTAAAGAAATTTAATAATTTTCCTTCTGCTTGTGTTTCCCACATCACTATCTATGTAGAAAATCCAAAGGAAAGTATAAAAAAGCCTCTGAAATGAATAAATGATTATAGCAAGGTGATAAGATAAAAGGTCGCTATATTAAATTAATTATATTTCTATATATGAGCAATAGACAATTATAAATCAAAACTGAGAGGAAAAAGTACCATTTAAAATAACACCAAAAAATAGGGTCACTTGGGTGGCTCAGTTGTTAAGTGGTTGCCTTCAGTACAGGTCATGATCCCAGAGTCCTGGGTTTTAGCCCCACATGGGGCTCCCTGCTTGAAGGGAAGCCTGCTTCTCTCTCTCTCACTGCCCTTGCTGGTGTTCCCTTTCTAGCTCTATTTCTGTTTAAATAAATAAATAAAATCTTTAAAAATAAAATAAAATAACACCAAAAAATAAATGAAGTAAATATAAACCTAAGCAGATATGTGCAGGATAAGTATGCTGAAAAATATTAAATATTGGTGAAAGAAATAAAAAAAAAACACCCAAATAAATGAAGAGATATTCTATGTCCATAGATCATAAGGATTGATATTGCTAAATTGCTAATTCCCCCAAAAGTTATCTATAAATTTAAAGTTAGCCCCCCAAAAATCTCAGAAGCATTTTGTATAAATATAAAAAACTGATTCTAAAACGTATATGGAAACACAAAGGAACAAACAATTTTGAAAAAAAAAATTAGGGATTCATACTACCTGATTTCAAGATCTAATGCAAAGCTACAGTAATGATAATTGTGTGGCATTGATAAAAAAATAAACATATATATCAATAGAAGAGAATAGGGAGTCCATAAGTAGACTAACAAAAATATAGACAACAACTTTTCATAAAGGTATAATGGAAATTTAATGGAGCAAAAACTGCAGTTCCAACAATGGTACTGGAACAATTGAACATCCATATGCAAAACAAAAACAAAAAAAGAACCTCAACACATAACTTATACTTAAAATTAAAAGTAGCTCAAATTCAGCCAAAATATAAATCATAAATGTTGCAAATTTTAAAATACAGGAGAAAATCTTTGTGACGTCAAGTAAAGATTTCTTAGACATGATACCAAGAGCACAAGCCACAAAAAAATTTTTAACTTGATGAACTGGATTTCACTGAGTTTATAATATTTTGGCCCCTGAAAGATACTATTAAGAGAATGAAATCAGAAGCCACAGACTTGGAGAAAATATTTACAAATCACATTACTGACAAAGTACTCTCAAAACTCAGCAATAAGTAGATTAATAGCTCGGTTAAAAAAAAAAAAGATTTCAATGGACACTTTAACAAAATAGATATACAAATGAAAAATAAGTACCTAAATAGATGCTTTTCATCTTTATCCATTATGAATAATGAGTAATTATATAAAATGACAGTATCAGTAGACAACAATTGAAAAAGCATAATTAAATTTAAAGCCATGAACAATCTTAAATGCTGATGAGGATGCAAACCAACTAAACCTTCATACATGCTTGATGGGAACAAAATGGTACTGTCACTTGGGAAAGCACTTTGCAATTTCTTATAAAGCTAAATACACACTATATGAATCAGCAAGCCTATTCCTAGATATTCACTCAAATAAAACAAAAACTTATGCTCACTCAAAAATGTGTACCTGAATGCTTATAGCATTAACTTACAATTGCCAAAAACTAGAAACAATCGAAATATCTTTTAACTGGTATGTGATAAACTCTGATACATCCATAAAAAGGAATATTAATCAGTAACTTTTTATAGATTTTATTTATTTATTTGGCAGAGAGAAACACAGCTAGAGAGGGAACACAAGCAGAGGGACGAGAGAGGGAGAAGCAGGCCTCTCGCTGAGCAGGAAGCCCGATGTGGGCTCCAGGATCATGACCTGAGCCGAAAGCAGTTGCTTAACCAACTGAGCCACCCAGGCGCCCCAATGGGTAATTTTTTAAAAAGAGCTACTGATACACAACAACAGAAAGGTATCTCAAATGTATCATGCTGAGTTTAAAAAGTTATATTCAAGAAGCTACATACCAAACCATTCCAAATATACGGCATCATGGGAAAGCCAGAACTACAGGAATAGAGAACATAGAAGTGGTTGCCAGAGTGGGGACAGGAGAGGGGTTCATTACAAAAGAGTAACATGAGAAACTTTTTTCAGATGATGAAAATGTTATATATCTTGACTGTGGCTGTGGTGATTATATAACTCTACACGTGTTTCACAACTCATAGAACTGGACACCCAAAAGTATAAAATTTACTGTATGTAAAATTAAAATGTTAAATAACAAAAATAAGTTTTGAAATAAATTAAAATAAAATCTTGTTTTAAATCCTATGTCTGTGTGCTTTTTATTATGCCAGAGTGCTTCAGCCTTGTACCCAGCAATAACTGTTTTAAGGGAGAGAACAGACTCTTGCAGACAATCATTAGTCTCCACCACAGAAAGTTTAATTATGCATGGGTTTATTCACTAGTAAGAATTTTTCTATATGGAGAAATGAGGAAAAGACTAAAAATTTTCAATGACAGAATTTTAAAAATTGTAGCAGTTTCTCATCCATAAAAAAAACCTAGTAAAACCACTGAGGTTATTCAATAAACTATAAAGAGCTTAAGAAACTAATCCAAAAGGACCAGATAGAAAAGAAAGCAAAAATAAAAGACAGGATAAAAGAATATAGTACAAAAATGGAGAGGAGAGAAAGTTGTAAAGGAAAGACAAGACAGAGGAAGAAGCATACAGTGTATGAAATTTTTGTATCTTTCTTATGCAGCATTCATTTCCCATAATGTAGATATAAAAGCAAAAACACATACAACTGGGTACTAAATATTACTGCCTTTACTAAGTTGTATTCACTTTCTCACACAGTGAAACAGATTTTTTAAAGTCTTCTTCCTTACAAAAATATTGTCAATTATTTCCCCTTAACACCTGGCATATAAAACATCACCAACTATCTCAGAAAATGAAATATCTCAGTGTTCTCTTCTGAGTATGTCTGATGCTCATTCTCATATCCTTTAAATGTAGGGAATAGATGCTAAGTATCAAACAACATTGAAATCAACTTTATCAGCCAAATAAAGGTTACCATAAAGTTATTAATAAACTATGTGGTGCTTTAACATTTATAACAGTATAATGTGGATTCGACATCTTCATGACATGAAGAACTTCATTCATTAAAATAAAACATCAACCCCTTCCAATCATACTGTATTCATTAAAATGCCAATGAAAATACACAGAGATTTCCAAGTCAAGTCAATTAAAGCTAAGAGAAGATAGTATATCAAAAATCTGAGAATTTCCATGAATTCTATTATCTACCGAGTCTTGAACTGTACATCTTATTTTCCAACCTATGAACCAAAACAGGACCGAATCTCCTTTCTGGCATTCCAATGAGCACACTTAGAACGGACATCTTGGGTTTTTTTCTGTCCCAGCCTCCAATCTGCTTCTTTGGGTCCTTGCACAGTGACAGCCAACCCTCCTTTAGTATCTATCCATGTAATGCAAATAAAGCTGACTCCAACCCATTCCAGGATCAGGCTTGCCAACCAAGCATGGGCAGTTAGAACACTGTGGCTCCCTTACTATAATGATTGAGTCAGGAATGGGCACATGACCAACCCAGGCCAATCAGAGCCAATAAGATTCTATTCTAGGATATTTTTTAATTACTAGTAAATGGAAAATATTTTTGTACTGAAGTTGAACTAGTAGAGTGTACATCTAAAGATATTAGTGTCCATCTTACTTGCACACGGACAGAGTTGAGAAGGAACTAACACAGAGAAAGCAGAGCTTACGAATGTGTGTAAAGACTGCATCCTAATGGTATCCTAATGTAAGTTTCTGGATCTCTTTCTGTAGATCTACCTTTGAACTTTTCAGCTTTTGAGGAGTGAAGCTGTCAGTATGTTTATTAGACCAGTTGAGTTAGGATTCTGCCAAATCCAATGGAAAGCATCCAGGCTAATAAAATTTAAAAGCTAGTCATTTTCTACATTAATCAAGCAAACTGTTTTGATTTTTTTTTTTAAAAAAAGCAATTAAGAGTGAAAGGCCTGTAGATGCGGTAGTTAAATGCAAAAGTAGGGAAAGAGGCAAGCGGAGTACTGGGAATCCTCTACTCTCTACCTCTAGCCAGCAATATCAAAGCAAGAGAACCTTTTTAAAAAGCTTCTAGGTGGGGTGGCGCCTGGGTGGCTCAGGTTAAGAGGCTGCCTTCAGCTCAGGTCATGATCCCTGAGATCCGGAATCGAGCCCCACATCGGGCTCCAGGAAGCCTGCTTCTCACTCTCCTCTCTTGTGTTCCCTCTCTAGCTGTGTTTCTCTCTGTCAAATAAATAAAATCTTACAAAAAAAAAAAAAAAGCTTTTAGCTGGGTCTGATGCTCTGCACAGCAGCATACATTTGGATTATGATATGATATATCAGGGGTTTTCAACCAAGGAGCTTTGCTCTCCAGGTGTCCCTCGGCAGCGCTGGGATGGAGACATTTTGTGCGCTGGTGATGGGCGGGAGGCTGCTGCTGGCATCAAGGCAGTAGAGACCAGGCAACGCACAAGACCACCTTCCACAACAAAGAATTATCCAGTCCAAAATATCAAAAGTGCCGAAGCTGAAAAACTGTTATCTGTAACTTTTAACATTCATATCCTTATCTGTACCTATTTTTATATCAAGTACTTTTTTGGGGTTTCTGGTTGTTTTGTAGTTTTGATATTTGGGGCTTTCTGATAAGGATGCTTGATTCTGTAAGAGACCACAGTCTCCATTAGCACACTCTTCAGAGACCTAGGAAGGATGTTTTTAGTAATATTAAGCATTGCAACCAGTTTCTGACTCAAGCTGTAGAGCCCTGGTTTAGGTAGCCACATAAACTCTGAAGAGGAATAGACCCTGTGAGTAGGAACAGAAACTTCCACAGTTCTAAGGATTGCATTGTTGGTCTCCATTTATTAAAAATAACAGCAACAGAAAGGGGATAACCAGCTCTAAGTGCGAAATACCAGCAGAATTATATTTTCAAATACTTAAAAAGTTGGTACTTCTTTACCTGCAACGATAGTAAGTTAGTAAATTAAATTTGCTTTTATTTTTTTTAAGATTTTATTTATTTGTCAGGGAGAGAAAGAGTGCACAAGCAAGGGGAGCAGCAAGCAGAGCAGGCAGAGGGAGAAGCAGACTCCCTGCTGAGCAAGGAGCCCGATGTGGGACTCGATCCCAGGTAGCCCTTGAATTCACTGATTCCAGGTAGCCCTTGAATTCACTTTTAAATGGATCTCTAGTCTCAGGTAATATTGTTCACCTTTGAGAGGTATGGATTCACCTTGTTAAGTAGACAGATAATTCATATATGAAATAAAACAGAGGAAACTATTTTTTAAAGCTGAAAAAATCTAAATGAGTGAAAATCTTACTCTGACAAAAGTTATTCAAATAGATGAGAGAGTAAAGGTGAAAAATTCTCTCAACCCTCTCTGTAAAAAAGATAATGCTCAATTCTGAGTCATAATATTCATCCTTGAAAAACTGGCCTGTGGGGCACCTAGGTGGATCAGTTGGTTGAGTGCCTGCCTTTGGCTCAGGTCATGATCTCAGTGTCCAGGGATAGAGCCCACATCAGCTCTCTGCTGAAGTAGGTAGTCTGCTTCTCCCTCTCCCTCTGCCCTTCCCTCCTCCTCTGTGCAACGCCTCATGCATGCTCTCTCTCTCTCAAATAAATAAATCTTAAAAAAAATAAAATTTAAAAAAACAGGTTTGCATATGAGAGTAAAAAAATGTAATGATGTTGCTTTATGTTCATTTTTAAAAGACTTTAAAACATTTAAGAAAATTTGCTTTATTAGACATGAAACTATGATTACAGTCTATGTTAAAATATTTGGAAATTGGGGCGCCTGGGTGGCTCAGTTGGTTAGGCGACTGCCTTCGGCTCAGGTCATGATCCTGGAGACCCGGGATCAAGTCCCACATCGGGCTCCCTGCTCGGCAGGAAGCCTGCTTCTCCCTCTCTCACTCCCCCTGCTTGTGTTCCCTCTCTGGCTTTGTTTCTCTCTGTCAAATAAATAAAATCTTAAAAAAAAAAAAAAGTAAAATATTTGGAAATTTTAACTGGCTACATAAATAAGTTTTTATTTATAGTTGTATAAAGAATGTGTGACTATCTGAAAAAATTTTGTATTAAGGATTAAACAGATATTAATTGACATACAAATAAAAGTGAGGATTCCTCTATACACATAAAAAGCTGTCCAGAAAATTGCTTGCTTTACAGAATATCAGACTGAGTCTGCCCCTACTTTAGGTCTATCTAATTGTATTGTTTTAAGAAAAGAAAGAATTCCTAGAGAAAACAATTGTCAAAGACGTTCAAAGTAGGATTATAAAATTATTCTCCCGAGGCCCCTGGCTGGCATAGTTGGTAGAACATACAACTCTTGATCATGGGGTTGTTAGTGCAAGCCCCGTGTTGGGTGCAGCAACTTAAATTTTTTAAAATATATATATATAAATACATAAATACATATATTTGCACACATATATTTAATATATTATTGTTTTTCTATATCCATATATAATTTTATATATTTATACCTTACATAATATATTAAATATTTTATATATTATATAATATGGTTGTATTGGGTAATATTAATAGTTTCATCATAATTAATAATATATTTATTGATATGATTTAATATATAAACATTTACATATATATAACATTGAATTCTTTAAAAATAAATAAATAAAATAAAATCCTTCTCCCTCCATATCATAGCATTTTGTTTAAGAGTCCATGTTTGAGGCGCAGACTTCCTGGATTCAATTTCTGAGCCTTGGCCATTTAATACTAGTGTCATCTTGGGCAAATTATTTAGCTTACTTAATCATTTTCTGATTGTATAAATATTAATAAATGGGAAAACTGCAGTACCTACCTATAAGACTATTATAAGGATTAAGTGAGACATACAACATTTTTAGGGACTTGGCATAATATATCAAAGATAGATAACATTACTGTGCTACTCTAAACACTGAAATCCTTCTCTCTGTACTCTAGAATAGGCAAGGGATTTTTGTTTGTTGTTTTACATTTCTTTTTACTTTTTCTAAAGTTTTTATTTGAATCCCAGTGAGTTAACATAGAGTGCAATATTAGTTTCCAGTGTACAATACAATGACTCAACACTTGCATACATCACCCCAGTGCTCATTATAACAAGTACACTCTTTAATGCTCCTCACCTATTTAAACCACCCCTTCACTCAGTTCCCCTTTGGTAACCATCAGTTTGTTCTCCATAGTTAATTTTTTTAAATATTTTAGAAACCTACTTCTGAAAATCATAAGGGACACTGGTCAAAAATTTTTGAAATTTATCATTTTCACCAAACTGTAAAAAAAAAAGTGCAGTTACATTTAGTATAATATTCTGTTATATCAGTGCATTTCACAAATACAAAAATTTACAGGGGTTGAAAACAAAACATAAGCTATATCTCTGAATTCTGCTTAGTACTCAAATGGGTCCGATAGAGATAAGATTTAGATGAAAGGAGACATATGGACTTTTACAATGGTGGTGACAAAGATGTGGGGATGGCTCACATTTATAACATGCATAATGTGTACCATACCCATTTCTGGGAGTTGGACATATTCCAGCCAGACCCTGGACAATGGTCTGGACAAGAAACTTTATGAAGACCCAGGGAGACTGCAAAAGAACAGGGTCCACAGAGGGCTGCACAGCTTCTGAAGACTTCGCATCTGAGGCCTGCAACCAAGACTGCCAGGCGCTGTGTCCCCACCATGAGTATATCCAAAAAGAAAAAAAATCTCTAGGCTTTGTCTGTTAATAAATAGTTTATACACCTAAAACAAAAAAAAAATAAATAAAATACAGTGTTGAGGCATCTGGATAGCTCAGTCAGTTAAGCATTTGCCTTTGGCTCAGGTCATGATCCCAGGGTCCTGGGATCAAGCTCCCCATGGGGCTCCCTGCTCAGCGGGAGTCTGCTTTTCCCTCTGCCCCTCCCCCCTTGCTGATACACTCCCTCTTTCTCTCTCTCAAAAATAAATATTTTTTTAAAAAAAATAAAATAGAGTGTTGAATATCTCATGCTCTTTATTTACCATTATAGTAAAAGTGAAAAACAGAATAGTTGTCAGTGTACCGGTTGTTTACCCTCTTGATCACATGCCTGGCCAGGAGTTGTTGCTACCACTCGCTAACATCACCAGAGAGGATCATACCACATATCATTTGCCTAAGAAAAGATCCAAATTCAAAATTTGAAGTATAGTTTCTACTGAATGGGTATCACTTTCACACCATCATAAAGTCAAAGAATCCTAAGTCGAATCATTGTAAATTGGAAATCATCTGTAATTTTGGTTAGTGTCCTGAAAAAGCAGATCATCTTTGCCCTGATAGATAAAAGGTAAGGTCAAGGGTCTTCCCATTCACCTAGAAAGACAAAGTGGTTCTTCCTGAAGTTGCTGGTATGAGGCTTAGAGGTAAGATCACTTAAAACTTATGTAATGCTATCTGTTCTATCGTCACACATGTATTATTTAGATTTGCAAAACAAGAGCTTAATAATTATCAGTTCCAAACAAATAATTAGTTTTGGGTACTTGAGCTCCTGGGAATCACATGAACAGGGTATCTCTAAAAAGCCCAGGCAGCGGAAAATGTTTTTATGACTTCCATTTCTGAAACACAGGCTGACTTGATTTCTGAGCTGTCACTGTAAGTGCTGAATACAACTTATATGCTTTCATTTCATCTTAAAAGTATTGATGAGAAGAGGAGATGGTAAGCAATTCCAGGGCCTAGATCTAGATGAAGATAAGAACCAAGAGTGAAACTAAGCAAGGAGGCTGCTGAACCTGGAGGACTTGGGATTTTGCTCTCATTGTCTCCAGGGGCATATGGTCCTGGATGGAGAGGTAAAGCAGATGTGCTCACAGTTCCTTTTTCTTCATCTCAAACCCACAGGGAGACTGTGGTGTTCCTACTCATGGTTTCTTTGAGGGCACATGTCTAGTTTGGATAATAGAACACTACTTCCAGGCCTGGCCCTCAGGGTAATACAGAAGATCCTCAGTTCCCTTATATAAAAATGAAAGATTTCCTGAGAGACTGTGAAGGAGATAAACCCAGGAGAGCCATATGACTTTTACCTGACTGTGACATGAGCAAAATAACACATTTTTATTTTCTGTAAGCCACCAGGATTTTGGCTATAGCAGCTTGTGGTCTTTAGGCTGAAAAATTCAGGATACTAAGAAGAAACCCTAAGCCCTATAAATGTAAGAACAATGTCAACCCACTCTACTGGCCCAAACCTAACAAACATTCACAAAGAACACCATCTCAGTTGAACAGAAAAGGAGAGAGAGCAGTGAGAATGAGCCTGAAAAGCTAGAAACACAAATGAGTGCACACATGGATCATTAGATTGTGTTCATATTTTATGCACCGTGAAAACATCTTATATTAAGAATTTAGTTTAAAATTATCTCAGATTGTAGTATTGACTTGAGTCTGGAAAATGCAAACACAAATCCTTTCTGTAGGAATTCATCTTCACCTCAGGCATCAAAGAATTTCTACAAATAATTTTAAAAGGATGATTAGAGATCACACCCCAAAACCACTGGAAACAGGAAGAAACAGGGCAGAATGAGCAAAATCAGCAGAAATAACAGGAGAAACAGGCATGAAAAAAGATAACAAACTGAAAGTATCAGAAATATAATTCTATAATTACTGTGCTTAAAACATAAATGATTAATGTGAAAGCATCTGCAGGAATCAGAAGACTATAAAGAAAGGCCAGCAGATTTGTAAAGGGTGCAAACAGAACTTCTAGAATTAAAAATTTTAATAATGAATTTCATGAATATAAGACATACTTATTTTTTCATTATTACTTCCTTAAAGTTGGAAGGTTTCTTACAAACTATGGCAATACTGATTCAAAGGAACCTGGTTGTTGAAATGAAAACTCATTGGCTTCCTGAAACTGAGAAAAGAAAGAAAGAAAGAAAGAAAGAAAGAAAGAAAGAAAGAAAGAAAGAAAGAAAGAAAGAAAGAAAGAAA